>VXBZ01007713.1:91010-109365 GCA_013399135.1 Heliornis fulica | reverse complement strand
TTATTTATAATATGATTAATAATAATAACAATACTTCATTTTCAACCTTATAATTTCCCATCATAGCAGCATGTTGTTTTAGGTCTTGCTAGTTTATTCTTTCTATGTAAGTTGAACCTAACAACTTTTGAGGACAGTAGTGTATGTTCTTTTGCCAAATAGATTCACTGAGGCCAAGGTAATATTCTCAATGATTCCTCAAATAGTCTTAAAATATTTTGCTTATAACTAAGTTATTTAGTAAGCTTAATATCTGATTACTTTTAACCTTAAATAAGAGAGCAACATTGCCTGTAAGGTATCATACACCAACCTTATTCACGATGTTTGATAAGAGATTTCTGATATAATTTCCAAATTGCAAGGGGACTTTTTTTGTGTTTTGTCCTAATTCTCTGTAAAGATAGTGTTTGCTTACTAACTGATTCAACATTTCTTAAGAAACATTAACAGCTTTTTAGATATATCAAGTTATACCTGAGTATGACTTGAAGTTGAATTTTAGAATAGTTAACTGGTTAAGAAATCTTTAATGTTCTTGCTAGAAATTGTATTTTACTTGGGCATTTTTAGGTAACACTTAAAATGAGGTAAGGTAAAGTTTAGTTTCCAAGCCTGTTTAGACAGTTAATGGAGTTGAAAATGTTTATAATATTAATCAAATACAATGAAGAGAATATCACTAATGTAATGTTTTTATTGCCTATCAGTGGATTGTTGATTTTTTTGGTTTTCCTATAGGTTTGTCCTCTGTCAAAATATGGTCTACTGTCAAAGTTATTCCAGGTAGTTTCAAGTGCAACATTACATAAAGTGTATGTTAACAGTTTTGCTGATGCATTTAAATAATTTAACATCATATTTAAAATTTCATTTCAACAAATGTTTGTCCAGAAAGACTTGAAATCACTTTACGTGAGCGTTTAAACCTATCTTATAGTCTGAGCATGCGTCACAGTAAATCTATCAAAGAAGGTGCTCAGGTTCAAAGTAAATTTACGTGTGTGTGTGCTGTTCCTGAAAGCCTCTTTTTAGTACTTTAGCTTTCCTAGCACTTGTCTTCCTCAGCTCAGATGCTTTTATGATCTATGTAATGCCCCTGATGTTTGTCCCAAATGGAATTGTCTCTGCAGTGCCAAGACTGAGAGACTCAGAAAAATATATGGTTACTTGTTTCCTCCACACCCTCTTCGAACTGAAACTGAACCGTGTGTCATCTTTTAGTGGAAAGTTTTTGTTTTGGGTTGTTTTTTTTTTCTTGCTCAATTGACCACAGTGCATTCACCAGGTAATAAAACACCTTTTAACAGAAACATATGAGGCTCTATCCACTGAACTCCAGCACTATTAAATATTTATCGATACAATAGTGCATCTTTCACTGTGAAATAAACATCAGGCTCTGCAAATTTAATAGTTTCCAGTGGAGGGAATAGAAAGGAGCAGCAAAAGAAAAGAAAGGAATAAAACCCTCCCAGAGTTTTTGCAGTCTCAAGAACTGGACTTAACAAATAAATAGTTCATGATGTGCCAAAACTAAACTGCCAAATGATTGACCACATCCTATATTGCACAAGGAAAAGGCTGCTGTTGTTTTTACAAGTGTGTTTCATTCAGTGTTTGACTTCATTGTGTAAATATTATGGAGCTGGCTTTTCAAAATTAACTTTTATTATAGATTAGCTGCAGACAGGGTTGGAGAGGGAAGGAAGCATAGAAATTAGGGGACAGGAGAACCCCAGAAAATCTTAATCCCATATTTCCTGAACCAAAACTGCTGAAGTCTAAAAAAAAGTTCTAGGGGACTCAGAACAAAGAAATATGTTTTGAAAGCTGCTTGCTCTTACAACTGAAAAGCAATAAGGAAAAACAAATGTGTATAGCAGGCACTAGATGGAATTTCCAGGGTAACAGACAGAGGAACAGTATGCTACTAAAATTCTACAGCTGTAGAAAATCTTTAGATTCATTTTTTCCAATCAGAACTTTGAAAGGATATTTTACAGTTTTGAATGGATTTTAAAAAAACCCAAACACTTAAATGTCTTAGGAACCACTATGTGCTTCAGTGGATTTTCAGTTCCTAAAGCTCTTTAGTGCATTGGAAAATTATTTGTGAGCAGCACAGTGGCAGATATTTTTCCTAATGTTGAGGTGTTCCATTCATGGCTGGCCTGAGCACTGTAACCGGCTGCTCAGAGAGCTTGTGGAGTGTCAATCTCTGGAGACTTTCAAAACCTGCCTGGATGTGTTTCTGTATGACATGCCCTAGGTGAACCTTCCTGGCAGGTGGGTCAGATTAACAGATCTCAGAGGTCCCTTCCAACCTTGATGATTCTGTAACTCTGTGATTCTACTTTATGTAAAAGTTTTCATTTTGCAGGGCCAGCTCAACTGGCAGTGGCGCGGGGCACAGGGTATGCTTCCAGCCAACCAGTGCCTCCTTCAACCAGTGCCTCCTTGTATGATACAATCAATCTGCCAGGCCTCCCTATATTTATAATTCAAGCATTTGGCTTGCTTGATTGCAGCACATTTATCACACTCATGGATGACATGTGAGAGAGCTTCCAAGGTCAAGTCCACCCCTTGATCATGAGTCCATTTATATGTTACATCTCTTCCTTGATGGCCTGAGGAGTCATGGGCCCACCAAGCTAAAAATCATAGAAACATAGAATCATAGAATGTTTTGAGCTGAAAGGGACCTTAAAGATCATCTAGTTCCAACCACACTGCCATGGGCAAGGACACTTCTTGCTAGACCAGGGTGCTCAAGTTCTCAACCAACCTGGCCTTGAACACCCCCAAGGAGGGGGCAGCCATCACTTCCCTGGGCAACCTGTTCCAGTGCCTCACCACCCTCATAGTGAAGAACTTCTTCCTAATGTCCAATCTAAATTTACTCCTGTCACCCTTATGCTTCCAGTCCAGTTCCACCTGACTCAGTTCAACTTAGTTGCCTGATCCATGCTGCTTGCTTTGATGTTCTTCAGTTACCTGACTCTTTAGTACGTGACCATCTATGTGACATGCTTTTACAGTTTGTTTCTTTATCTGAGAAGCAATGTCTTGCCACAGTGTGGCAGCCCAGATGTCTATGCCTCTTCACTGCCAGTCGCCCTGCTTCCATTGCTGTAAGCACCCCACAGGGCATGGGCCACCACTTTGTGGTGACTGGAGTCAGTGCAGAGATAGAGCACTGGTTAGTTTTCTCAAGCTGAAATGTATAAAGCCAGGTAGATGTCTTTCACCTCTGCAAATTGTCTAGATTTCCTTTCTCCTCCAGTATTTCATGCAACATATCAGGTATGATTCCATACAGCAGCCTGCACCTTCAGCGTTTTCCCAGAATGTGATGGCATCCATCACTGAAAAATGCATATTGCTTCTAAATTTTTGGAAGTTTATTATACCATAGGGCCTTTTCAGCATGCATCATCTTCTCCTCTGGTGATATTCTGAAATCCTTGCTTTCTGGCCAGTCTGTGATCACTGGAAAGATTCACTAATAGTTAAATATATTTAAGTTCCAATAATTTTCAATTGTTTTCCCCCAAGCTATGAGTCTAATGATATGATGATTTTGAACTAATTCAATATAGAATGGTAAAATTTCAATTTTTTATCACTTCAAATAACACAAAAATGAAAAATTTAGAAATGCAGATTCTGACACAGCCTCCCTATATGTGATTGACCAAATTATGAAGTTTCTCTGTGTTTCATTTCTAGTTAAGTGGTAATAGTCTTGGTCATTCATATTTTGTATATCTTTTTCAGTTCAACTGAAAATTCTTTCAAGTGGTGAAACTCTTACTGTTAATGCTATTTGGCTCCTGCTTCAGTAGATTTTGTCTTCTTTATTTCTCCCCTTGCTCAGCATTTTTCTTTCACTTTAATATGAACTTCCTCAGCCTCAGTATGAAGGCATAGGATTTTTGAACATAAGGGGAAAAAATTCTTCATAGTTAGTCATTGTAAAGGGTTCTAAGAGGACTCATAGAAACTCCTTGTAGAAACCCATCTGGATTAAGTTCCACAAGTTTGTTCAAAGCCTTGGTCAGAATAAATTGTTTTAGAAACTTCTGTTTTGCCTTTTCAGTTTTTCATTATTCTTTTTTTTTTTTTTTCTGGTACATGCAATTTAAAGAAATTGAAAAAAGTGCAGAGTACAGAATATCTAAGCCCTCTTTTCAGCCCTACATCAGATACAGAATAAGGAGAATTAGTACAAATTTTCTATTTTGTTGTAACTGGAAAGTTTAAAGAAGTTGCTTCTAGGGAATGTACATGCTTTTCTATATTGGCTATATGAATCATAGAATCATCTAGTTCCAACCCACTACAATTGGCAGGAACACCCTCCACTTGACCAGGTTGCCCCAAGGCCCATCCAACCTGACATTGAACACTGCTAGGGAAGGATCAGTCACAGCATCCCTGGACAACCTGTTCCAGGGCCTCACCACCTTTACAGTGAAAAATTTCTTCCTTATATCTAATCTAAATCTACTCTTCTTCAGCTTAAAGCCATTACCTCGCATTCTATAGCTACACATACCTGTAAACAGACCCTCTGTCTTTCCTGTAGGCCCTCCTTAAGGTACTTGAAGGCTGCAATAAAGTGTCCCCAGAGACGTCTTTTCTCAAGCAGGAACAAGCCCAACTTTCTCAGCCTGTCTTTGAAGGAGAGGAGCTTCAGCCTTATGGTTACTTTTGTGGCCCTCCTCTGAACTTGTGACAGCAGCTCCATGTTGTTCATATACTGGGGATATCACAAATGGATGAAATACTCCAGGTGGGATTCCATAAGAGTAGAGTAGAGTAGAGTAGAGCAGAGTAGAGCAGAGCAGAGCAGAGCAGAGCAGAGTAGAGTAGAGTAGAGTAGAGTAGAGTAGAGTAGAGTAGAGTAGAGTAGAAATCTCATTGTGCTGCTGTCTTGGATAAAGTGTAATGACTTGGGTGTCAAGCACTCTGTCCACAACTGGGCCATCTGCTGTCTAAATCGTCCACCAGAATGAATCAGCACAAACTCTGGCCAGAATGGAGAATGCTGACTAGAGCAAATCATTGCAAGATCGTATAAATAGCAATCTAAAAGTGAGTCCCTTTGTCCTCTCTGGGACTGCAACATACTGTGTGACCATTTTTCCCACTGAGCTGGGACATCGCTTATCGTGGGTGTCATGAGAATTCAAAGATTGTCCCTCAAGAATTTTATGAGGTCTCAAAGGCCTGATTTCTTGAATTCACCAACCATTTGTTCATGAATGCCAGCATATAAGTCAGTAATTTATTCAACTCATGAAAAGGGAAATTTTAATCGTAATTAACCTCTTTGTGTGTGTGCAATTGGTTCAGAATCATTTGTCTATCTGGGTGTGTGCGCACTTGTCTGTGTGCAATTTGGGTCAGAACTATTTTCCTGTGTGTGTATTTGGCCCAGGATTGCTTGTCTGTCTGTCTATACATATGATTTAACTCTCATCTGTGTGTGCAACCTTGCTGTAAGTTACAAGCCACCCTTGCCATTTTCAGAACTTTAACTAAGTTGCTAGTTTGATTATAACAAATTCCACTAAATCATTCTGTTAAATTGTCTGATTATTAGGTGCTGTTAATAATGATACAACCTAATATGGTGATCTATCTCAAATAACAATAAATTCTAAATTGCTGCTAAACCAAAGCCCTGTAACAAAATCTCAACTACCAAAAAGAAAAGATTTCACAAGATATGACAAATATTGAATATTTTCTTACAGCTGGAATACCAGAAGGATTCTGGCAGGTGCTATTAGGCGAGACAGAAACTGAGCATCAAGACTGTCCAAAGAATCCTGAAACCTTTCTGATTTTCAAAATATTGTGCGATTATTAAATATTATGTACTTGGGAGGGGAGAGCGAGGGAGGAGGGGGAAGGTGAGGTGGAGAGAAGCTATTTCCTCTAAGTTTGCTTTTAAGCTTGTGTCTTACAATTTTTCTGGCACTGTGTTAATTTCTTTATTATTGTGAAATGAAGTATAAACTTTTCAGCTCCTCAGCAGTTGTGCTTTCATAGACCTTTGTAATGTTGTTTTTTTTTTTTTAATTATCCGTTAATCTTTTTTCTGTGGGCTACTTCTGAACTCTCAGCACTGAACTGTTCTGAGATTCTATGGCTAATCTTCCATTATAAAACATTATTATTTAATGCTATACTTTATTTCCTTTCAACCAATAATTAATTCACAATATCTTTCCTACTATCTCCTGTTACCCTTTTTTACTAAGGATTTGAAGGTCTCTGAGGAAAGATATTGTATTTAAAAAAAGCTTTTGAAAATCTAGATATATGATATACAGTATGCATAGTCATTTACATATTGATAGTGGATTGGTTCTTTGTGTTAGTGTTCTGTACTACTGTTTGTTCTGTTTGTTGTTTGGCTGGAAATAGTATCTTTAGGACTTTTTAAGGATACTAAAACTCTTATTGATTTTATAGGAATTGAGATCTTTGACCAAATTAGTACTGAGATACACCTAAGCATCATCTTAATGACTCTTTAACTGCTTAACTAATTCATTAAAGTTATTTTCATTTTAGACTTCAGGAAAAATGTACTTTCTATGTTCTTCTTGTCATCTGTAATGCCTTCATGACAGATGGTGACCATAATTTGTTGTCAAACAAGTTTCATTGAAAATAGGTCAGGTCAAAAACTTTCTGACAAGGCGCATACATCAAGAGAAAGCTGTATTTTTCTGACATTAATACAAAAGGAGTGGCTGTTGCAGTGGTCTTTTTCAAGGAGTGTGAAAAATGCAAAAATGACATATCCAGTTTTCAGAGATATTTTCACAGATAAATAAAATCTGAAAACTTTTTTTTTTAATTAAAAATTGAGTTTTCATTGGTTAGCTTTCAATCAAATCTGTTTCAAACTATTATAAGCTTTCTTTTTAAGTGAAAACATGAGTCCATGCATCACTTCCCTTATCTAGCTCCCAAGTAATTCTAAAAAGCTACTGTGCTAAGTTTAGGGGAGAAAGGTTTTATTATTGTGTTTAGATATGCATAGATACAGCCCCATTCTTCACTGTTGACTGTTTTTAATATCAAGATCTTTGAAAAATGCTAAGAAAACACTGTCTTCATTCTTAGAGCTGAACACTCAGAATTTAAATTAGACGACCTAGCACTTGTGTAACTGTAATTATCCACTCACAAGCACCAAATTAAATAAGGCTTCCACAAAAAAGCACTTCGTTGTGGAATGTAAAAAGGTGAAGGATGAAAAGTGAAATGCAATAGCTGACAACAATACTCCACTACAAACTATCACTCCACAGGATACATAAACAAGAGCCTAAGCCTATTATCTTCCTAGAGTGTTGTTGATGAGATATTTAACTGCTAACCTGCACCCAGCCACAATACATTTGAAGTTAATTAGCCAGAAAGAATCCTGAATTTCCCAGGCTCTAGCAATGATCTTACTTAGAATAAGCTGCTGGGTCTCCCATGTAAAAAATTATGTGGAAGAGCCGAGTACTAGCTGGGTTTTGCAGATGTCTTTTCCATCCCCCCACCTTGTGGTGACTTCAGATCTCCAAAAATTGCAGAATCTCTTCCACAAAAAGGAAGGAATGTTTCCTAAGGTTAAACCACTCTCTAATATAACAAACTGCTTCCCAATGCAAATTTGATCCAAAACATGTATCCCAACATAACATTAAGCTACAGAATTAGCTTGAAGTCACCAAAACTCGGGATGCAGTTTTCCTGTGCGGGATTTTCCCAATTTGATAATCTCCTAGTTATGATGTAGGTCTTTTCCACAGAATTAACACAGATTTCAATGAGCACTGAGTATGAATAAAAACTTCTTGGTATGTGCCTTACTCCCTTCTGACCCAGTGACAATGGTGAATTTGTGCTGTTCTGGATCTCCGTTTCGCTGAAGCCCTCTGAAAATAACTGTTCTCTTCTGACTTCAGCCAACTTAGGAAATGATTGATTGAAAACAATAGCCAAAGTCTTCAACACAAGTGCTCAAAATAGCACTACATGCAGAAAAAAAATAGTATTTTTCCACAGCAATATTGGGTGTACAGCACAAAGAGGCAACTTTAAGTATCAAAATGAAGTTAGAAAAAAATATCTATTCCTTCGTGTCATTTCTTCTTCTACAATGTCCCCATTTTCAGGACAGAATGCCCTGTTTACACATTCAAAGTTCCTAGGAGCATTTCCTTTTGAAAAGGTTACAGTCAATGTGACATGCTTTGGTAGCTGGCAAAGGAGCTTTTTTATTACACCATCTAACTGAGGAGAAAGTATAAAAAAAAAAAGAAAGAAGGGGTAAGGGCAATAAGGGAAAGCTTCAGAAATATAAAGTCATGAACACTCATGTTTTCATTTGAAATTACATGAACAAGAGTGTTTATTTTAGCCACTTAAAACAACAATAACTAAGTCAGGGAAGATCGTTTTACTGGAATTAAGGAAACTGTGCATTTATAAAAAGTCTCCAATAACGAAGTCCCTTCAGGAGAAATTCTATCTTCTCTTCTGAATGTAAGTGATCATTTTGTTCTGAACTAATTATTAGTAGCTTGAAATGGACAGAGTTAATAAAGTGCAACCATATAAAGTTTGCATTGTTGGTGGTAGTATTTCTAGGTCCCTGAATGCATGGAGATTTTCTTTCCTTCCATTCTCTGATGGTTTTATTTAGTGTATTTTTAGAAACCAGTACATATTGGGGACAGTCAATTTTACATAGAAAGAAAACAAAGCCAAATAATTAAAGCAACTGCCATTGTAGAACTGCAGCGAATCCTGTAAATGAACAATAATTTAAAAAAAACTACATCCTGTTTACTCATCAAAAATCCCATCACCCTTAACAAAGTAAGGACAACATAGTGAAACATAATGGATAAAGCTCTACAGTAACAGTTTGGCAAAAAGCACCAAAACCTAAAAATTTCTCTAAAAGTCAACATCATCAACAAGTGAACTCTTGCCCTACTGAAAGCTGTGTACCAGACCCACATGGCTTATAAAATTACATGAGGTGGTGGATTTTTCCTACTGTTAGCAAGCAAAATAAAAGATACTTATATCCCTTTGAAAATAAGAATCATGTAAGTTTATGTTTTTCTGAATAAAGATGTGATGAAGTTATGTTTGAAGTTAAAGATATGTTATTATTTGGTTGAATCATACCTGAATTCTAAAGTTAGGAACTTATGTATGGCCTTACATTTTTGAAAAGGATCATAACATACCAATCCAGATACCATTGGTTCCTATTTGTATTTTTATGTAATACATGCTTGATTTTTGTCTCAGTGTAATTGCTAATGGAATTGCCTTGCAGATATTCGGAACTATTGAAAACATGCTTGTTCTGGTTTGGCGCCTAAATAGGAATTAAGGCTGTTATCCAGAGGCACACATGTGTGAAAACAGCAGCCTATGTCATTTCCACATTGTAAATGTACTTGTTTTCTCTGGGTTTGTAATAAATTCCATAGTTCACATTTAAACAGTGTTTTTCCAACTTTTCAAGCATTTTAAACGTGTCACTTGAAAACATTTTTTTTAACTGCTATTAATAAAAGCACTCAGAAAACTTTTTAACAGTTCTAACCACAAAGCATAGTAAATGGAAGCTTGCATATTGTTTTCTTGGAAATAATTTAATAACAGATAGAAGGTATTTGAAAAGCACACACAGTGTAGGTATACATCTAAATTAACAGGGTGTTTCCTGGGACTTTAACCCTTGTTGCTACAGTAGAGCTCTGTTCTTGCTTGCGTATTCAAGGAAGGTGATATATAACTATGTCATAAGAAAATTCCCTTACAACCCCAAACCCTGACCAGAAAACACAACCTACTACACTACCTAGATGAGTTTAGAAGGAAAAATGGCCTTTTCATAGTACTCTCTATAATTATATTGTAGAATTTTATTAATTTCACTTTAGTACCAACCTTAGCTAGAAGTCTAGTTCCATTCTCCTGAGGGAAAGTGAATCATCTTCATCCTCCTACAAACTACTAATTTTGATTTAGGTGGACAGGCCACCTATACTTAACCCAGAAATGGAACATGTATAATTTTATATATGTGTTCAATAAATTTGCTATTTGACAGTGTCTCTCTGACATAATATTGGGCATTTATGGGCTTAAATTTGAATGGAATTAATGTGGACCTTCATATATAAAAATATCTTGCAATGAGGTCACAGGACAAACACATGAAGCAATGCTCCTGCTAAAGAAAAATGTAGAAGGTTGCTTTCCAGGTCAAAGGTGGTTTTCTCTGTTTTGAAAAGGTAGGCTCAAGTTCAGAAAATAAGCTCCTGGATAACAGCAGAAACTATTGAATGATCACACCCATACTGTATATCAGCTTTATTTCTGTGGGGACAAGGAGAAGGAGTATAAAATGCCATGTAGCTTGAATCTAAACCTACTTGTACAAAATGATAACTTCTTTATTCACTTAGTTCCGTTTTGGATCGGTTCCATGCAGTTCTTTACCTTTAGCCAGAAAATGTGGTCATATCTTAAAACTTAGAAGTTGGTACTTGCCTTGAGCAGAGACAAAGGGTTTTGTACAGCCGCTAGATTTGATTTGTATCACATAGTACTACAGAGATGGTATTTTAAAATGTCATCACTCTTAATGAAGGCTGGTAGTGGCAAGTTTGAGTAAACACAGCCCTAGTGTGCTCTGCTGCTTGGAGGCAGTGCTCTCTCAATGTTTGTTGACATGTTTGTCTATTGTCAGAACTTGCCAACACTGCATTTCTTAGTAAGAATGATGAGGGTCTTAGAGATTCGTCTGGCAGCCATCTGCAAATTCACTGCCAATACAAGAAGAAGAATAAAGAAGAGTAGGGAAGTGACCCCAAGAGGGAAATTTTTGAATTCTAATCTTTGGTTTCCAAGTTGTGTTAGAGAGCTTGCTCCTAAAAATAGAAACACAAAAGGAGAAGTGAGCTTCTTTTAGAAACATTTCACTTTTATTACTTCCTTCTCATCAATTCATTCGTGGCTTCTGTGAAAAAGATGGCTGAAATCCACGGTTTTACAACAAATTCTGCCTTTATTTGCAAGAGACACAGAATTCTTGAGAGCTGCTCAGACCTTGCTACTGCTTAGGGCATGAAAATACTATAAGCTTGCTGAAGTTTTGAACTATGAATATTTTGCCAGTTTTCTGAGCCCCAAGAGAAGAATGAATATTAAAATGGACTCCCAAATGGACAGTTGGGGGAGTCTTGGTGAGAAAATAACACCCAATAGTACATCTATATTCCAAACATATTTAATTGAATTGTCTGGATATACTTTTTAATGTGTTCAGTTTACAAAACTATATTGGGAAACACATTCTGCAAGGACGAATACTCCTGAATAACACCACCAATGCTTGACAGTTGCTCAACTAATCAACAAAAATGCAGATTCTGCCTTTATAATTTACTTTGCCTTTTGAATATGCAAAACAAAACACATTCTCCCAAGCTGTTTTAAGAATATAAAGCATGCAATTCAGGGAGTAGAAAGAATAGTGTGTAATTGGAACCAATAATACTCAAACTTAATTCATCAATAAATAAATAATTCTATCCCATAACAAGTAACTATTCTTCTGTGGCTTCCAGAAGCACTGGTTATATTACCTTGCTTCCCATTTCAGCTTTCTCACCTCCATCCTCACTTCCAGCCATCTACTCTTTTTCAGATAACCTTTATTTTTGTGTTTTCCTGCCCCTTCTAATCACCCTGTCACAAAACTATAGCACTGTATCTCTTCTCCAGGACCACCTATCACTCCAGATCAGTAAACCTCTCCTCTTCTTGCTGACTTTGCATATCAGGGATATCTATGTCTTTTAAGATCTGCAATACAGTCATATCTACCCCTCTGACTTCTTTATTAAGCTTATGGATAAGCTTTAGATTTTCTCCAAACTTAACTGTTACACTCTTTGCAAAATTGTATAGCTTCTTTTTCAGAGACAACAATTTTAATTTTTGTTTGTTAATTTGTCTTATTTTGCCCCCAGTACCCTCACTGTCAGGAATACCTAACAGAAGCTTAACAAAATGCCATAATATTTTCACAGAATGGTTTACAAACAAGGCTCAGATCAAGAATTATTTACTTCAATCCATTTTTAAATACTTCTTAATGAATTAGGATATCCAAGAAAGTTTGTATATAATTTCAGCTCTGTCTCTAGCTGTCTGATTGCTGTCCAGCATGTTCTAATATATTGTCCAGCTTTTCAATCACCCAAACTTGCATAGCACTTTTATTAAGATAATTAGTCTTCTATAACACAATAACAAAAGGAACATTTAAAAAAAAGTAATTATTATTACTATATGCATGGCTGAGACGAAGACTGGAACTGCATTGTGATAAACAAATGGCCCCAACATGCAGCTCATTAATGTGTTGCAGAACAGGGCTTTGACATTGTTTATGACTATGGGTAATTGAAAAGTTAAAATTGAGGCTGCCATTGTTACGACTGCTGTCAATGGAGACAGTAAATGTTTTATGCAGTTTTCTAACTATTGCCAACAGGCTACCAAAGGCCATGTCCAATGGGTTAGGTGATGCACATGAACTCAACAAAAATGTAGTCTGTCTTGAGTGTCTATGCTCTAAGATGAAGGGGAAACAATATATTTGCAGATATAAACAGAAAAGTATTTCTAACATAAGCATCTATCATTTAGTTTACACTATCTTCTTTTGTAAGCAACAGCCTGTTCCTTGTTGCCATTACGAGCAATGTGCAACAGGTACTATATCATCAATTGTTAACCACTCTGGGTAAAGGTCCACTTGCTCAGACTATGATCCTGTCTTTCCTACTTGCCAGAAAACAATAAAACTCAAAAATTTCTTTCTGTTTAAAGTATGTTTCAAGACAGTTATGAAGTTATTCTCTCCATGCTTAAGGATCACAACAGTCTTCCCAGGTAGAAAAAAAAAAGATAATTTGTTTACATTTAGAACTGTACAAAAGCTGCAATACTTTCCTAGGCTTTATGCTACCTTGTAAAATTATATATATATATTAAAAAAAAAAATCAGTATGTATATATCAAGGTAGAGGAGCTTACACCCTCAACTACACTACATGACCATGAAAAATAGGACACAATCAGGCTTGCAGTCAAGCTCATAAAGGTATACTGTTGATGGGAAGTGTCAAGGACTAATGGTTGAATTCATATTCATAGGCCTTACACTAGGCTCATTTATATTCAGCATAACATTCCGTTTTAGAATTTCAGATTTTTTTCTGCAGGCTCATGAAAGGAAAATATTTCTCATTTCCTTACTCTCATAGTTATTTAACATCTTAAGGGAAATTAAGCCTTTATGCATGTTCAAATAATTTTTAAAAATGGGAATTTTTCTTAGAATGAATTTGGAGTGGAAAGAAAAGAGGGAGGAGAAAACAAAAAACTAGAAAACCCCAACAGTTCTCTTGACTCTGCAGTTTTCCATCACTTTCAAGCCTAAAAATAATAATTCTCTGTAATAATACTCACAGAATTTGAAGTTAGAGACAAGGACATATAACTTTAAAACGACTCATTAGCTGATACCTGTTTGACTTGACAGTACACCAGTATTCAGTTTTACTCTAAAAATTCTAGTTGACGTCTTTTTATTTATCTTGGGTCAACTAGTCCACACTCTGTGTCAAATATTTTTTGCAATATAGCATAGTTGGCCTTTTCCATTATTTCAATCTAGCATATACTTTCATTCCCTCTGATGAAACAACTGATATGCTTGCTTTTACTTGTTAGGTAATTGTAGACACTCCTTCCTCATTACTGAGCCAAGCTGCCCATTTTCAGTTTACTTGAAGTATTCTTGTAAATCATTGCTTCCAACCCCTTAATATTCTGTGTTAGTTTCACAGAATCACAGGATGGTCTGGGTTGGAAAGGACCCCAAGGATCACTGAGTTCCAACTCTCCTGCCCCAGGCAGGGCCACCAACCTCCAGGCCTGGATCCAGACAAGGTTCTCTGAGGTCCTAGTTTGTTGACATGCTTTGAATATGATGTTTAAAGTTGAAAGCACTTATCTGAGGGACATCTCAGCAGTACATATCTTGCTTGGTAGTTCATATTGTACACCTAGTATTCAGCTATATCAGACTCTCATATTTCCTGCATAGATTTGTGGAAACTTATGACAATAACAGGGGAAAAAAACAAAAAAGAAATTTACAGTAGTTCTGATGTTCATCTGTGGTGGTAGTTGAGACAAAATTAAGCAGTGTTACTTATGAGACATACACTGTGATATGCTCTATGTTCAGATGAATTTTTCAGTTAATTGCACTCATCTACCTTGTTTATCTAATGTAGCTGCCTGGCTGCAAAAGCTCTCCTCTGTGTCAAACTACATTAGCATGATTGTCAATGTAAAATTAATTGACAAGCCTGGCAACTGGCAGAACTATCCCTTCAGGGCTTGGAGGTTAAACATCTGTCTGAAGTGATGTTTCCTAAAAAGCTTTACATAACTGCAGCAAATTTCAGGCAAGCACTTAATGTTTCGGCTGATGGAAGTCAGCAATGAAGAAAGGACAAGATACAAACAGTTGACTGGATGTGTTGACTTATTGCTTGATGTCAGCATCACCACTGTAGCAAAAGGTTACAATGCTAAGGACAGATAAGCTTTTAAGCTGTCTCATGTCTGTACATGATTGCATTTGCTACAAGGTGGTAGTGACCCTGTCAATCTGTGGCATTTTCTACTCAATGAGTGTTTATCTTGAAATACTAATTTCTTACATGTGGGTAAAAGATTTTAGGCCAAACACTTAATCAGAAGGTTTTGTCTGAGGAGAATGGTTAGAAAGAAACACAGTCTTGATTCTTTTGAATCCTTATTATTGACCTACTGTAGCTGTGACCCAATCATCTTAGCCAGAAGGTAGTGATGGTTTCTGCATGTGGACTGATCAGTCTAAGATTCTTTCTCCTCTTTCACTAAAAATCTTTTCATGACATGACCCAATTAACTTTAAGGAAAAATATATAAGATACACTTAGAATTTTTATTGCATATATTTGAGTAAATTAGTGATGATTTTTATTCCAGGATTTTTAAAGGTGAACAACTTGAGTATATCAGGTTTTGTATTTCTTACTCATACTTTGTTACTTGTTTACATTCACTAAGCCTATGATGGCTTCTCCCTAAAGAAAGACTCTAAATATCCAAAGTTTCATACTGCTCTTTTTGAGTAAGTCTCATTCTGCTCTTTCTAAGCCTGGCTGCAGTCTTAAAGGATTGGCACAACTTCCTCATCTTTTTGCAGTTCATCTACCAAAGCTTGCAGAACATTCAGTATCCCATCTTCCCTGGAGGAAGGCTTGAAATGTGAATTCACATGGCATAGGAAATCTTCCCATCACTAGAATACATACTATTGAAAAGGAAAAACAGATCATGGATTTATGTCCAAGCCCTAAAGTCTTAAGTGAATTGCCTATGGGAATACACATTAGGATGTAGTTAGGAAAAAAACCCCAATATTCTGGATATCAACATTGTTTTATTTATTTTTATTATTAAATTCTCAGTGCAAGGACAAGCTCAATTAAAGTCAAGTAATTGAAACCACAAATAATGGCAGTCACAGGCATGAGATTATGATACAGTTCTTTCTTTTTAAGCTATTGTTACTTGGGGGCTTAGCATTTCTGCTGGTTCCCATGTTTACAAGTATTTAATTTTAAACCCTTAAACATACTGCCTAACTATGTGAGGAGTTAGTTTGAAGCATGAAGCAGTGGGGGGTTGGAATTCGATGATCCTTGGGGGTCCTCTCCAACACAGGTCATTCTGTCATTCTGTGTGATTCTGTGACTACACTAGGGAACACAGCAAGAAATGTTAGCTTAGTGCATAGAGTGGTTTAATTTATTTATACAGAGTCATTTTATATATTGGGTAATCCTGAATTTACTGTGATAGATTCCATTACCAAAGCAATTACTACTGCTAACAATCCTTATTTTTATTTATCAAATATAAAACATGGCTACAGAGGGAAAAAAGGTAAAATCTAAACTTCACTTCCAATGCTCAGTGCAATGCCTAATTTCTAAGTGTCTGTAGCTACTATGAAATTCATAATTTTGACCCATTCCACAGAGGACATGTGAGCACCAAGAGTAGAAATCCACAATAGCCTCCTTACGTGTGGTATCAGCCCATCTAGCCAGCAGATGCCTCTACAGAAAAATCTAGAAAGGAATGAATGCACACTGGGGTGTTGGTGAGAAGCTGGGATTCCTCACTCCAAGCTCAAAGAAACAATGTTTCCAGCACCTGGAATTTATAGCCTTGAACTGATCTTTCTAATCTACCTCCTTTTTAGCAAAAATGGCAGAAGGAGCACCCCTAATTCTTGGGTGGAAACTACTTTGAAAGCCTCTGAAAGATGTGAGGCAGATGGTTCAAAGTATCTAATTACTCTTTTTCTGTGATTAATTTCACCTCCTGTGGAGCAATAATGGTTTTGAATGGCCCTGTTTTTGTTGGAAAGAAGAGGAAAGTAGAGTATTTTCATCTTCCTTTTTGAAAACAGAGATTTATGGAAATTTTCAGCAACAGATGTTAAGCTGTCAAGTCACCAGCAAAATGCAGAACTGAGAATAGAGGCCAATCTGTTAAATGAAGCCTTGCCCTTGGAAACTCAAGAATCTCAGTACGTAAATACTTTTTTTTTTTTTTTTTTAAGAACTTTTTGCCTCTGTAATGTAAGGCTTGTTTTCTACAATGAGCTTGGATAGTGAAATCTAGACACAGAATGCATCACAGCCTATGAAATAATTTGAAATGTGAAAGCAGATCAACATTTGAACTCTCTGTTTTGGAAACCTGATTTGATAAGTGATAGGTGAACTCTTCAGTGTTCAGAGGCTTGGACTAGATAAACAAAAAGGTTGAAAGAGCGAAATTCTGGCTATAGTAATTTGAATTTTCTGTAGCCCATCTAAACTAAACAGTCTCTTGGAGCCAAACTGAGACTTTGTTTTTTGTGGAACTAATCCCACTGTGTTCATTTGGCTGCTGCTCATCTATAGCTGAGTTGAGTTCAACCCTATCATGTTGCAAAACTAGGAGGTGTCATACCTCCTTACTCCCTTTTATGAATAACTTCTCCCATAGATGTGGTATATTGCTCTCCTAAAAGAGCACCTAAAAGAAAATAGAATAAAATTTTCATGGTACTTTTGCACCTCACTTCTTATTCTTCATTGATGACAGAAAGAACATAATTTATAATAAAGAACAATAAATTTAGTTAGTGTGTTGGGATTTTTTCCATATTAATTTTGGAAAAATTCCTTACTATTTTAAATAATAGAGTTAGCAAACTCTTATTTTCCTTTTAAAAGGTGCCAGCATCAGCTGATGATGTATGTCCTGCACATGAATGTATAAATTACATATAAAAACCTCATTATAGATGGTGAAGAAAATAAAACAATCACAACAATCCATATTCAGTATTAATTACAACTACAGGTTTTGTACATGATTTTGTCAGAGCTGAATTGAAGTCTATAATCTGAATGTTTTTCAAAGATGTTCTTTTAGTAAGTCTTATAGTTTATGTCAATTTCTAGTTTATCTTTATTATTGCAGTGTAATTAAAAAGCCTTTATGTGTGGGTGTGTGAACATATAGGACACATAAGAGACAAGTGTTTCTCATACATGTTGTGGAGAAAGAAAGTGAAATTCCTGAGAACAGAAAGTAGGGTAGTGGAAAATTGTCTGTGAGTTTTGGCATTATGGCTGCTAGAGCATGACATTATGTTCAGCAGAAAAATATTTCTTCCAGAAATTGAATACAAGAATGTTTGTTATGATTTCTTCTGAATAGGCAGGGAAAGGAAAGCAGAAAGATAAAAAGCAGAAACCAAGAAGAGAAAATCTGAAAAAAAGTTGGATTATCTTAAAGTAGCACCTCAATAATTGGGGTCATGTCTACATGTTCACTCATTTATGGTGCTAGGCCTACTTTAATGATGCTTTTAAATACCTGTGATTAAGATACTGGAAATTTTAAGAATGTGGCACAATTGAAGATGTAAAAAAAAAAATAAAAATAATAAAAGGACCGCACTTTCTGGGCTATTTTACCACTTATTGGTATTTTTATTATTATATTATTATTATTGCATATTTTATTATTATACTTATTATATTATTATTATTTTACTTCAGTACCCTCATCCTAAATAAAAAGTAGTGAAAAAATACCCAAAATA
>VXBZ01007713.1:0-90616 GCA_013399135.1 Heliornis fulica | reverse complement strand
TGGTTTGCAAATCAGGATTTCATTAAGTTTTAAAAAAAATCCATTTGCAAAAGAAAAAATGCAAAAGCTGCCAATAAAAGCTTTTGCACAGCCACAAGAACACTGCTTTCAAACTTCCTGAATTTTTAATGCATTTGAGAAGAAGGGGATGGGGAGGAAGAAAATTAATAAAGACATTTTCAGAGTGAAGTATTTCAAGCTTTTAATGGAATCCAAAATGCACACTCTGAAGCTTCTGTGCCTGTTGCAGAAGCAACTCCGTTATGTCATTTAAATTGAGACAGTATTTTCATTGCCAAATACAAGTTTCTGACCACAAAATATAAGGAACATTTTAGCCGTGTAAAATATTCATTCAATGCCAAAGAACACCTTCTTGAACCCCCACTCCCACCTCTCCATTTTTTTTTCTTTCATTTATCATCAATTTTTAACACTGAAGAACCCTTACCGTCTATCTCCTATATCTTCAAGATGGAGACCATATTAGAGAAACTTACAGCTGTCAAATGCATTTTCTCAAATACCAGCACACATGGCTGCTTGGGAAAGCCAGCTCTGTCCTGTCCAGACCCAGGACAACACCTTTTTTTGTTATGCCTCAGAAGGATATATTCCTCAACAGTGCAGGTAAGACTGGATGACATAAGTCCTGATGCTATTCAGATATCAAAAGATATATTTGCTGTTGGTTCGTTTTCATCAAGATCTATTATTACAGAGATTTCTCCTTGTTTTTCTTGTGCACTCCTTTCACTTAATGGTCCTCTTTATTGAATGAAGTATTGCTATTAGATTGCATTTTTCTCACTGTAAAATCTCTTTGTAAATTTCAGTTGTTTTGCATTTACAAAATGGTCTATTCCAGTAACACTGTTTCCCGTGTACTTATATCATTAGGTATTATCTGTTCTTTAGATCATTATATGCCAGATTTTGTACTGAACTGAGTTTTACATAGGCTCAGTCTCATTTTATAATGCTTTAGCCAATGTTTCTCATCTGTTCTAGTTTATTTCAGGTATTTTCAGTGATATTCACAAAATCTTCCATGCTATTATCACTCATAAATGTAAATTAACTTTGAATTTGTCTTTCTAAACTCTTTCTACCTGTGCTAAATAAGACAGACGCTATTACTGATTACTACAAATTCAAAACATTGAAAACTGGCAGGCAATTAAATATGTTTACAGATTTGGTCACTCATTTGATTTTTGTCTCTTCCTACTGTTATAGAAGTCTGATCTACTTATTATGTATTTATAGCTTCCTAAAACACTATAATTGCACACATGTGTATATATATGCATGTATGTATGTACATATTTATGACACTCTTACCTCAGGTAAATGCACTTGTGACAAGGAAGATGTCAAAATAAATAATGTTTTAAGGAGCTGACTGTTGGCTGGTTGGTTACACCTGAAAAATAAATCATCTGCTTTTTTAGACATGCGCTGAATGATTTACTATGTGTACTTACCCAAAAACATACTCATGAAACTCTTTCTATAAAGCAAATCTGTGGTTTTGCATATTACAGATGCCCACATTTGCTCTTGCTTGGACACATTTGCCTTTACTAATTTAAGAAGGATCAATGAAAATCTGACCTGTGTATCGATTCATCTGTCCTTCTAAAATAATGACATATTTTCTCACCTTTTACAGAGAATATGAATACAGGATTTCTAGACACTGTGTAAATTTGCAAGGGCTCTTTTATTCCTTCTTCTCTTTTCCATAAGAACACTTCTTCCTGTTGTGATTTCTGTCTTCTTTACCCTTCTGGTCAAGGTGTTGATGCTACTCAGCAACATCCTGAATTTACAAAATATTAGGAAGGTTCAGCAGAGATATAAAGTGCTCAAATACCTGGCTGTTGTAAGAGTACTCACACCACATTTTCCTGTTAATTCATTTTATACTTAATATTCATTACTCTTTCTCAGATAAGTACAGAAACATTATTTTGCAATAAAGTGATCTTCTAATAATTGGTTCATTGAGGAAGACCTGCTATTGCCCCTTTAAAATACTATACAATAAATGTAAATGTAAAAATGTATTACACAATAAATAGGCTTTAAGCTTGGGACATTATTTTTAATTAATTCTCAGTCTTTCCCATAATCTATTCTTTAGACTAAAAAATTGTTATTCCATTGTCAAACATAGGGTAATAGGCTTTATTCTGTCAATATCTAGAATGAGTAAACATACTTATTTAAAAGGACAACTGCAGCTTTAATGTCATATTTTTATTCATAATGCCAAATAGGTATGATTGTACTGTCCATATACCTGATAACATAAATTGGGTTTCTATGCACTATTTTCCTAATGGATGGATTTAGCTATATTGTATACAAATATTTTCTCTTTTTGTAGGAGTTAAAATGACCTAATCTCCTGAACTTAATGAATTGACCCAAGGGATCAAAATGAACATGTATTAATTTAATTCCAATTTGCACTGTTTCCAGCTCAGTTTTACTGATGAACTAAATGCTTTGTTTGTGTATGTATACATAAATATACACAAGGAATAATCTGAATAAAAATGCAATATTTGTTTTAGCTGAGCCCTGCAAAGTAGATATTATCTTAAGTCAAAACATATTCCAGCCAAGCCTTTTGAAAAGCAGTGTTAGCATCTTTCTTTCTTTTATAAGATCAAAACCTTCAGTACATATATTAAGAGAAAAATGTGTTTGTAAAAAAGGATCTTCTAAGATAGAATGAGAAGGTGTCTTCCAAACAGGAATTCCTACTGTCTACTGCTATTCCTAAGTAATCCGATATGTCCATTCTTCCAGGTCTCCCCTTTGCCAATAACGTCAACCCCTGAAAGTCATGCTGTGGTGCATCCATTTTCCAGACCTTCAAAGAAGCCATGTGCTGAAGACATTCCCATTGATTAGGCTGGTAAAGGAAGCTTATTATGAACTTTTGACTCTTTAATGTAATGTTTTATGCCATCTGACAATCTGGAGTGCAGTCGATTATATGGTAGAAGTCATAAAATAAGACACTTGACCTTGGTCTTGCATAATGTTCTTGATCCACAAGTGCTTCTGACTAAAAGCATTCTTTGTTCTTGATTAATTTTGTGTACTGGTTTTAAAAACACACATTTCCCACATATTCAGCATAACCATTTCACCAGAACATGTTAGAAAACTCAGAAGTATTCTTCTGGCTCTACCTAAATCTTGCTAGGGAAAAGACACCCTTGGTGCTGAAATATTTTACCAACCTTCAACTTGTACATACATAATATCATTGACAGATCTTTATCACTGTCATGGTTTAACTCCAGATGCTAAGCACCATGTAGCTGCTCGCACATGTCCCTCCCCACAAGCAGATCATAGAATCACAGAATATCAGAAGTTGGAAGGGACCTCGAAAGATCATCTAGTCGAACCCCCTTGCCTGAGCAGGATCACCTAGATTAGGTCACATAGGAACATGTTCAGGCAGGTTTTGAATGTCTCCAGAGAAGGAGACTCCACAACCTCTCTAAGCAGCCTGTTCCAGTGCTCTGACAGGGAGAAGAATGAAAAAAAAAACCCTCCCGTGCAGATATAAGGACACTTTAATATGATAACAAAGAAAGAGAATAAGAATAATAAAAGTAATAATAATAATAATAATAATAATAATAATAATAATAATAGCAATAAAAGTGATGCACAAATACAATTGCTTACCACATGTGGAAAAAACCCACAATCCAAAGCCCAAACTGTTTCCAAGCAGTGATCCCACCCTCCAGTCAGCCTCCCCAGTTATATATATGTAGTATGATGTTATTTGATAGGGAATTTACCTCTGGCCAGCCTGGGCTAGCTGTCCTAGCTGTTTTCCCCAGCTCCTTATGCACCTGGCAAGGTGTGAGAAACAGAACAGTCCTTAACTTAGTGTTGATAAAACAATTACCTCTCAATAAGTATAAACATCAGTGTGTTACCAATCTTATTCTCATGCTAAATCCAAAACACAGCACCGCACCGGTACACAGCTCTAGAAAGAAAACCTCAGCTGTAACCAGGACAATCACACACAGGTTAATCGGATGTTTTATATTCCCGGGCTGAGGCAATGTTTTAGTATTAAAATGAGCATAGCACAGTGGTCTAAGCTAACATACAGTATAACTGCAGAAAACAATCTTTGCAATTATTCATTTTTGCTCCAAATAAAGCTACAACAGTTTCTTTGACATTTTTTTTTCAACCATTTCATAACTTTTCATTTTTACTCTGACTTCTGCTACTTGCCTGGATATTTGCATAGCCCGTTACATAGAGATGTGCTGATTCGTCCTTCCGTTTGTTTAAATGTACTAATTAATAAGCAGAAGAAAAAAAAAATGGGGGGAACATATGAAGTGGATTTCAAAACAATGAGAGGGACCGATTTTAACATTGATAACATTTTCTGAGGTAAGCATCACAAAATTAAGGTAAAACACTTTAAAAGGGTCAAAATAAATTCCATTTAAATGTTTTTTGGTTTTTTTTAACAGAAGAAGAAATTGCAAATACATTACCATAAATTGTTCACAGGGGGAAATACACAATATTCCATGTGTGCATCTTTTGCAAGAGTTTTGTCTGTTTCCTAAGTTTGTGAAGCCTCACAACCACCCTTTCTTTAAGAGAGATTGATAGACAATCCAAATATTTTCTCTTACACTGTCACTTAAAACTTGGTAATTCATCGTGCTTAGATTATTGTCAGGAAACTTCCTGCTATCTGATTTGAGGTATTCAAGGGTATCAAGTCGGTGAATATTTATGCTAATACTGCAGAGGTATCGGTAAATGACTGAGTGTTTCTGTAAGAACTTTAATGAAGAAAGATGCTTTGGGAATCAAGCCAAATAGGAATAACCATGTTTCATTTACTCTGCTTCCTATAGGTGTCTCGATTTTGAACACTGCTCAATCATTGACCTTGTCAGATCAAAGTATCCAGTTGGAAAAGTTCAAACTTTTCTTGACCATGTTATCTTTTGTCTGGAATATTATCTTTTTATGTGTAAATACATAGACAACATCTACACCATAATTATCTGATCTTCGTAGTTTCTAACTATGACTGTAAGCAAAAGAATAACAATGATCATTTTTATTACTGTTCAGCCAATGAAATAGGAAACATACAGTGGACATATGTCCATTGATATATGTGATCACCTTTTGCTGAACATTGACAATAGCTGAGACTCTTATTTATATTTAGAAAATAAAGTGGCTGGTACAGACGAATCTACAGAAATAAAACAAAACAAAACTAAACCAAAATAATCCAAACAAACCTCAAACCAAATACCAAACTAAAGAAAAATTAATAAATTTAAAACACATGTGGTGTTGGGTACTTTATTTTCAATGTATCTTGGGAAGGAAAGATTAAATAATTATTTTCATAGTTGGGTTGTTTTTTGGGGTTTTTTTTCCTGTAATTTAGGTTTTGTATTATTTCTCATCTGTTGCTAAAGCAGTTATTTCAGTGGAGCTGAACTAACCTTTTGCTACAGTAACATAGTTGTGAGTTAAGCCTTCATCTGTGTCTCATTCCAAACCAACATTAATAAAATGCTTCTATTCAGCACTGAATTTGTGCAGACTTCAAAATGTCAAAGAAATTAACATAAAATTTCACAAATATTATATGTATTTTTATAGATATACATGCAGTGAATTCATTTGGGTTGAATTTTAATAATGGAACATGAAGTAACTATGGAAACTAGCTTTTTAAACACTATTTGAGGAGAGTCATTTTCTGATAAGAAGTACAATTGAGAAACTTTAACTGAGATGCCAATTTATGGTGTACTTAATTGTTCTTGACATTGATCCCACTGTTCTACAAATATTTTCTCAACTTAACTTCTAATCAAGGCAGTGATTATTTCTCTGTGGGTTATTTAGAATTCAGGAAAGGGCACAAGCATGAGAAAGAAAGGGTTAATCGCAGTGTGAGATCACTGTCCCAAAAGTCCTCAAAAAAAATAAAGCCTGAAAAATAGATACAAATATATCCTTATATTTAATGATCCATGGAGTTGCACTACCTTTGCAGGCACTGCATCGAGCCAGGATGTTTAACTGTGAACTTTCCTCCTTGGATAATTCACATTTAAGATTTCCCTTTAAGTAAAGTTTGCTGCTAAGCTGTTTTTCTGGTATTGCATTTTCACTCAATTCAGCTGTCATAGTCTATTGGTAAACAATGTTTTAATATGATGGTTAAAAAAAAGCCATCTGATTGACAGGAAATGTCCCACTGTTTCTACTCTCCAGTAACTTCAATAGAATCTGCCCAGTGACAGCAAGAAACACAGAGAAAAGGAAAAATACCACAAATGTATGTAGCTGTAGACTATATGTTATTACAGATAAAACCTGAAAACTGAGAAATGTGGTAAACCCATATAATCTAGGAAAGCATCTCCAGTTATGAATACCTGCAAAAATGTCAAAGATTTTGAGGGAGTATTTGATGGATCACAGGAAATAAGTAGGAAATATGCAGGAAAATGAAATTTCTTGAGACTGCTTTCAAAACCTGACTTGTCACAATAAGAGTAAGAAACATCAGAGGAACTCTGACAATTCAGATGGAATTGTAATGAAACTGATTTTGGAGCTAAAAATTTCAAATTATTTTACTCTTTGTGCTTCTTTATAGAAGTTTACCTCGGATCGTTTCTCCTAGTTTTAAGCAGTATGTTTTGTTCTTGCAAATGTTCCATGGCTCCAATAGAATACTTACATACCACAACCAGCCAGTGTAACTCAGGCTTTAGCAACATCCAGTGATCTCTGTAACATGGAAACTCATATGAAACCACCACCTTAACAGGTTATACCTGCGCTGCTGCCTTATTTTTTTACTCAGCTACAGTGAATCTGCATCACAGAAAGAGTCTGAGTCAGTATACAGAAAATGTTTATCTGCAATGAGCTGATTTTGCATTTTTTCCCCATAAAGTTTGATATTTGGTTTGCAGGTTACCATAATAGCCTGTCCAGAAACGAACTTTAGCTCAGAACAGGGCAGCTGCTGTTTGAGAAATGTGATTGTACTCACTTTCAAAGCTCAACGATTTACACATCCCTGTAAAGACAAGTCACTGATTGTCAGAAAGACATCTAAAAGTTATATTGATATATGGAAAATTCTTGAAAATTTTGATTTTCCAGTCTGTTTTAGGAGGGGGTGGAAATGAAGTTATGTACAATAAAATATACAATCAGTCCATACTGGCAATTTTATACTTCACTTTTTCAGAGCCAAAGAAAAAATGAAAGGATGACACGAAATTAAAACAGCAGTCCTTACTGGGATAGTGTCTGAGATGGCTAGATTTCAAGGTACACATAAAATATTTTTCTTTTATACTTCATATAGTCGTGATAAATAGCCAATTAGCTAGCTTTGTAGGCCTACACTCCAGAGCCTTCTCTGAAGGGGAAAAGTTTGTGTGCTTGTAAGAAACCGGTAATGTTAGGGTCTTTATTGTGTCTCCTATGGACCTGCTACTCCCCAAAATCAGGGGTCCAAAAAGAATTTCCATCTTTTCTGTATCGTTTTTGGATATCATTCTACAATTTAAAGTAAGGATTTCATGCTTTATCCTGAACTACTTTTTGTAGAAATTATTTTTCGGGAATCAGGAGATCCATATTCAACGCCCTATTTTCAGCTATATATAAAAAGGGGGGGTGAGGGGGAGGTAGGGAAAAAGGAAAGCAGATTATGGATTTTTCATGTGTTAGGTAACTATGCATGTCTGAAAGAGGAATAGAGTTGAAAATGGAAAAGTAACCAAAAGGAACCTATTAGTAATGACTTCTACAAACTCTATATGGCAACTATATTTCCTTTTAGTAATTTATTCAACTTGAATTACTTTAAGCACTAAAAGCAATAGAATTTAAGAGGAACTAAATCTATTTGTCAACCTGAGACAAGGCTATTTGTCTTACAGTTTTGAAACCTAGTCAAATTCAGTACAATTATGCCACTTTTGCTCACCCTGATGGGTCAACTGCCTTCAGTGTTGCTAACCGAGATCTTCCTGAAAACTTTCATGATTTTGATTTCTTGACTCTGTCCTTTCCTGGTTACTTTTCACCGTAATAGTCTTTCAAAGATGAGAAATGTTCCTCTCTTTTCACCAACTCTCTGTTTCCAATTGCTTACTCCCTCATTCTTCCAGGGCTTTTTCTAGAGAAAATGAAAAGCACAAGAAGATTTCAGTCAAATAAGCTTTTTATTGCTTATTCTTTCAGTACTTTCTTATCTGACATATGAAAATAATTCCCATTACATCATCTCATGGTAACAGTGCCATCAGAGCCTCTAAAGCAGAACTGCTAATATATAAAGCCCTTTTTCCATGACAGCAGCTTGCTTTTAAGTGCCTTTTTTTTTTGTCTTTGATTTCACTCTGGCTCTTCAGAGCCTAATTTTATTTGTACGTGTTTAAGTTGTAGTTTCTTACAAATCACAGAGCTGAAGCTCTTCTCTAGATACTAATCTGCTAGTTTTTCAAATAATGCAATGTTTTCTCTCTGAATTGACATGTACTGGTAAGTGCTGACTCACTTATATTCATCCACTATATTTTCTGCATTGTTTTTGCCCTCCCTTTCTAAATTCTTCCACCAGCTACTTCATCATCTCTTTACAATCAGGTTTAATCCACTTTCCTTTATTTTCAAGCCCTTTCACAACCTTGAAACACCCAGTTATAATATCTTATTTATGATAAAATATCAGCTCACACCTCAGACAAATGCCCCACAATTTGTTATATTTTCAAATAAGCTTCATGCTACTTCTCAAACATGGGAGGAGTTTCTCAGAAATATTTTCAGAGCAGATAACTGTGACTATATTTCATCTCTGCCCTTAAAATTTGGCACTGTGATGCTTATGAAAAATGTTGGTATCAGTTTGCTAATGTACCCATTCCTACTGCATGTTGATTTAGCCAATATTGTCTCACAGATCGTGTATTTATCAACCTCTTACCACTGGCTTTATGCATAAAACACAAGTTAATTGAGGCAGGGATCGTCTATTATCCCTGTGTTTGAAATGTTTTCCAGCTTGGATTATGGATGCATGAATGCAAAAGCCAGCTGTACTTTTAGTATGACATAAGAGAGTGTTAGGGCTTCGGTGATTGCATTAGATTTTTTATATTTTTGGCCATGTAAAACTAGAAACTGAATGAATTTAGAAAGAGATGAATCTCATCTTTGCTCATGTATGTTTTCACATGCATTGCTAGTGTTTCTTCTTAGTCATACGCCTTCTTCATACCCGTAGCTGAACAGTTTCACTGTCTTAAGACTAAAAAAACTTGTTTCTTCAGGTTTTTGCTTTAATTAGAAAAAAAATAATTTATGCTTTCTTATGTTAATTAAGGGTGTTGTACTAAATAGAGGTAACAGAGGTAATAAAAATATGACAAATATAGGCAACCTCACCACTGCATTCAGAGACATAAAAGCTATAGGTAGTGATATATTCAAGATACTGATGAATCATAAATTTGTATAATGTGTTTAAAATATCGTTATTGTATCTTATTTGAAAATATAGTCTTGCATCACTTGATTTCTTGTAACTGCTGCTACAAGTTGGACATATGTTTCTATTGAGGTATATGCTGTTAAATAAATTATTAGAAAACAATAAGGAAAAAATAAGTAATTGCATACATTTAAAAAAACTGTGCTGGATGTATATTGCACCTATCAACCATGACAGAGAGGCTGTAGCGATACATATGGCAAACAGGCAAAACTTCAAGTGTATACAAGAATGTATTGACTGTAGTCCAAACAATCAAACAGCATCTAGTGGGACAGAGCACCACATTTAGGCGAGTAAGATCAAAAAGGAAACTGGAAACAATTTGAAATTCTTCAGAAAATCTTTTTTACTTCAGTCTTTTGAACAATGGATCTTTCTTTGTATTTTCTACTGGCCAACAGACATGAGTGGCTTTGGCAGTACCTCACCAAATGTTGGAGCATCATGTTCTAAGCAACAAACACAAAAATAAAGACAAAAGTTTTTATCATAGTATCATCTAAGTTGGGGATTTTCAAACTGGAAATTTCACATTCCTGCTTTTCTAAAAACTTCTGTAGAGACAATGACAATAGATAGTTGAGGGCACAATGAGATGTGTGGAGGTACCTGGAAAAGGTACAGGGAAAAGAAATTATATTCAGGATTCCCGATTTGGTTTCCTAAAATGGAATTGTTTAATATCAAGAGACTCACCAATAACACCTATATTTAAAAGGTACACTTGGAGATTGAGTACCAGAAAGACAAACTGTCTGGGAATAAAGCTTCTGATATAGCAGATATAACTGTCAGGGAATAAAGCTTCTGATATAACTTAATATCCTTATAAGTGTACTGGAGACCTATTATCTCAATCCAGTAGAGTCTATCACAACTATAGTCTCTCACCTTTTGCATAACAACATATTGGATAAAATATTCACTTTGCAATTAGGAGTCTTGGTTTTCATTTTCTCCTTAGCCTGAAGGATTTCAAACCACAATCTCTCACTTCCTGAGAACGGAATTTACCTGTTTGACTATTTAGACTAATCTGAACATGGATATTTCACATCTTTGTGCCTGAGTGGACACGGATCCAAAAATGCCAGAGCTAGAAAGAGTGATGTAAGACTGAGCATGTGATGTAGTGGCTCTTGATTAGATTCATCTGGGTGGCAAATGCTCTGTTTCTGCCTTACCCCTGGGATTATTGCTATCATAAAAGACAGATAAACTCACAGTTTTTGTTCTGACCAGAATTGAGCACAAGAAAGGATCAACAAATGTAGAACTTGTATAAGAATAAATAAAAGCACAGTACAGCCAGTGTGAGGTCTGCTATTACTTTCCTCAGAGACATGCTTCGTAACAAGCATATATTTAAATCTTAAAGATGCAGAGAACATGTATATTCATAAATGTAGCTTCTACTGGTACCACCAACCTACAGACACTACAAAGCTGGCATGCCATATGTACTTCACTGGTTGTAGGCAAGTAGCAGTACAGAAGATAAATGCATGTGCTTATGTGTTTTCATGAATGTTAGCTCAGAAAATGAAGAGCACTACTTTCTAATTAAATCAGAGATTTTAGGATAAGTGCAATTACTGGAATGAGACCAGTAAGAAATTTAAATGACATTGTATTCACCTGAGAGACTTTATTCTGTCTTTATTGTTTGTTATTTAATACATAACACTTTTAATACATAATGCACACATATGTATGCACATACCTGGGAAAACAGATATTAGCTGTATATGTTACATCCTAGATAGAAATAAAATTTAACTATAGAATTACTGAATGTAATCTAACACTATCATTATTAATTATATAAGAGCTGCTTGCTTCTTTTATCCAAGTTGTCTTCAGTGCATTAAGAATGGTATACATTTCATGGGAACCCTTTTCTTCATGCTCTGTTCCACTCCCTGGTCTTTGATGCTTACCATTGTTTCCTGTTGAACGCTGAGGCATATAAGGGGCATATTCTGCCAGAAAACCAAACCTATGTATCTTTCTGCCCAGAATTCAGATCAGGTATGCAACAATTGGAGTTGATATGACAGTGTCATTTCTGCCAACATATGATGATGTCTTGATTTCTTTTTCTTTTGTCAGAGCAGAGATGGATATTCATTACAGCACTTTTACTTCACTTTGCCTTTTTCTGAGAAGAATGTATGTTCATCAAGCATTTTTCCACATTTTAAGAACTCACGGACCAAACACTAAAAATGTAAAAAAATGTAATATCTAAACTTTATAATTTTTTTCAAGTGCACACCCATACATTTAAGAAGCACAGATATATATGTGGTAAAAGAATTATTTCTGAGTCTTCTACTGTTGTAATCTTTTAATTTCCTCCATAGCAATACTTCTGCTTTATTAGTCCAGATTCCCAGCTATTAAGTTTAGTGGCAACACTTCTCATGCCAGGGAAGCTGTGCTTATTTACACTGTCTGATAAATTAAACTTTTGTTTTCTCATAACTGCATTCTGTGGGTACATATTTTTTTCCTTTTCTTTTTCCTCTCCATTTACTTTACATATATGAATTCATGTTTTCCTTTCCCCGAACAAACATCGTTTATACTGCAAGTGCCGGCCATAGTAGTGTTAATGTCACCCTACATTCCTTCATGACAAAGGATAGTGGTGTACCTTTCAGGGAGATGCTTCCAAGTGAGGTGTCAGGATTCAGATGTGTGTAGCATTATATTATTTCTGCAGAAATTTAGATCTTTTGCGTAGTGAAACAAGTTAAAAAGGTTTTATAATTCTTCAGGGCTAAATCAGCATGATTTTGCTCTAATATAATATAGGTGTAACTTTGTGGCATCTTTAGTATTACTCCAGTACAAAACTCTAGCTAATATTTTAGCCAATTAGGTCTTTTATTTTTAGAGATCTTTCGAAAGTAAGGTTACTGTGAACTTGCAGAGTTTGTGTCATTTAATTGAATATTCATGAAGAGAATTTAAAGTATCAACATCCAGTGTTAATCTGCAGTTTTCATTTAAAGTTGTCTACCTATTTTTAAATATATGTTCCTCATTTAATTAAATATACATTGAATTGGTATTTCTAAAATAAAGTGAGTAAAAATCCATCACTTAAAGTTAGGTCTGGAGTCCGCTGAAATAAATGTATAATCTGCATTATTATGTTTTCCTTAAAAAGTTACGATCATTGTTAATGTATGTAAAACCTAAATCAAGTTAACATAATAAAATGAAAAATCTTGGGGATAAAATTAAGATTCTTGTTGACTTGTAATCAACTGAAAAGTGAAAACAATTATTTTGCTAATTACATTTTCTGACAAAAATCAAGTCATGCTCTGCATAGATTTGATGGCAAATGCTTTACATCTCAGGCAATAGATTTTAAAAGTTGTTAAAATGGTAAGAAAAAAAAAGATAGTTGACTGGACAGGAGACTATTTTGTTCCTTAAACATTGTGGATGATGCTATACAACAGTTAAAAACGTCACCTTATAAGCTCATAAACATACTTTCACCTGGAGCACTGTGTCCAGTTCTGGGCTCCCCAGTACTAAACAGACAGAGATCTCCTGGAGAGAGTCCAGTGGAGGCCACAAGATAATTAAGGGCCTGGAGCATCTCTCCTATGAGAAAAGGCTGAGTGATCTGGGGCTGTTTAGCCTTGAGAAGAGAAGACTGTGAGGGGATCTCATCAATGTTTATAAATACTTTAAGTGTGGGAGACAAAGGGAGATGGCCAACCTCTTTTCAGCTGCCTGTGGGGACAGGACAAGGGGCAACGGTCACAAGCTGGACCACAGGAGGTTCTGCACCAATGTGAGAAAGAACTTCATGGTGAGGGTGACAGAGCACTGGAAAACACTCTAGAGACATTCAAGACCCGTCTGGATGGCTACCTGTGAGACCTCCTATAGGGAACCTGCTTTGGCAGGGGAGTTGGACTCAATGATCTCTGGAGGTCCCTTCCAACCCCTACAATGCTGTGATTCTGTGATTCGGTGATATTGTTTTCTGCACCTTGTGTGACAATAGTACACCAGTACAGAGTGAGATGTGTTGTCTTTCTCATGATCTGGTTACCATTAAGAGTAGTAACTGCAAATGTCAGTACTATTGCCTTTGTTTAGAATATATATGGCAATTCCATATGGGCAACTAAAAATATGTAGGAAGCTAGGGATGATAGGGAACATGCTTAGTTGAGATTCAGTCTTACAACAAAGTATAAGGAAGAAGAACAAGTATAAAAAAGGAAGTTTTTTATTTTTATTCAAATACTTCTGGAATAAATGAAAGAAAAATCATACCATCAGGTTCCTTATATGTGCCAGCATCCAAACATGAAATTTGTATCAAAGCATAGATTCAAATTTTTTTATCCCATGGTATTTATTCAGTGATGCCCTTTAAGTATTATATTCTCTCTCTCTCTTTTGCTCTGAGAAAATTATCCATTTATGAGGGTTTATACTACCATCTAGTGTAATCTTTTTTCTTTTAAATAAAATAGTTTTACACATTAAAAAAACCCAACAAACAAACAAAACTAACCAAAAAAACAATCGTTTATATTACCAAGTATACTTTGCTGAAAATACCTTTGTCCATGTATTAGAAACAATGATCTTTCCTTAAGGTCAAATATTATTAACATTATGATTTTAACTGGTCAGCATCAGAGACATGTTTTATTAATTAGAGAAGCAAATTTGGGTTGTAGTGAAATGGCTGCCCTCCACAATCCTTAATTCCATTAGTGAAGAAATTGCCTGCCTTTACTGAGATAACAGAGGCCTAATTGGTGCCCCTTCCTTCCTGCAGTATTTTATATTAAAGAGCAGAAGATTAATGTCTACCAGGAAAGGATGCAGAAATCAAAAAGAAAGATGAATAAGCCATGTTTTAAATGCAGAGACCTACTATTTGAGGCTTGAATTAAAAACTTTTCAAGCATAGTTTGCCTTTCTAATTTTCAGAAGGGAAAGAAAAGGAGTGTATTTCACCCAAGAAACTTAAGCACATTACAGTGTGACTATTTAGAGTTTAAAGTTTGCCCACAAGCCTAGGTAATGTGTTTGAGGTGTGGCTGAATGAAGCAAGAAAGTTTATGTAATAGGTATATAAGATACACAAGGAGGGATCTGGGAATCAGGATTATATTTTCCTAATTGATGTACAGTCAGATTGGATCACTGTAGTCTCATGAGAAATTCAATTTTTATCGATAGAATGCATTCTGAAGATTCATTATCACATACAAATTACATTAATTTAGATATGTTTTACCCAGATTTTGGAGTCAAGGAAAAAGAGAAAAAAAACCCAAACAAACTAAACATGAAATCCAACACAACAGAATTAATCTCATCAACAATTTACCCCAAATTATTACTCCTCTTCAAAATAGAGGAATAATTTCTCCATCCTATATTTCAAATGTCTGCCGCTTTCCATCTTTATAGTGATAGTATGCCATAAATATTATCATGTCTAGTGTTTCAGTCACTTTTAAATTTGATAATGACATTTTTTTTCTAGAATAAAACTTCCATTTTCTGACTAGGAGGGGTTCTTTGTCATCCTCAGCAAGTTAGCATCCTTCCCAGTGCTAACGTTGACACTTCCAGGCTTCTGATAGAGCCTTGTATGGATTTTTTTTTTTTTTTTTGTTTGTTTGCTGCTGGATGCATTTACTGGTTCTCTGTGATCTGTGCTACTGATCTATGGAAATCTGGAAGGACAATACAAAAGATATGCTTGGCAAAGAGGATGTTCATCATCCTCCTACTTAATCTGATGGCATGTTCTGGCATTTTACTGCTCAGGTGTTAAATTTCATAGAATCATGTTCAAATTCCTAATTTTTCACTGGAGAGTACACACGTTTATAACAGTTGTTATTCCAAATTTTTATATCTTTTTCTCGAAATTTAGCAGGTGACAGGAGTTGATGTACATGGTAACTTCTGAAAGGGAACTGGAAGACTGTGTGGCGATGGTGAAACTATATAAGATGAAATAATTTGAACATGTGTAACTGCCAAATTCACAGTTTTCCGCAGGAGTTCTGTTTAATCTTATTCATTGCACACCAAGGCAAGTGCACAGTATTGAGAAGGTGGCACCTGAACACTGAAGAAGAAAAGGCTTACTAAAAAACTTTAGGAACCTACTGTGATATTGTTTTAAAACACAGACTGTATTCCTTGTGTTCTACTGACATTACAGAAATGCTTGAGAATTGACATTTCTAAGTGCCAAAACAACAGCACAGCAACTTTACAATAGCCATGAATATAAATACAGCCTGATTACTCTGCATGTTATGGTAGATAACATTAAAGATAATCTGATATAATGTGCTTCAAATCATTACAAATAAAATTACATTTGGAAATTCCTCCATCTGACATTCTTCAACAGAACAAGTTCCTGTTAAATAATTTCTTTCCTTCTGAAAGGTATTCAAAAGAGTAATTTAATGTCAGCAAGGTGGATGTTCTGTCTTTAAAAAGGATTAATTCTAACGCTTTAATTATTGAAGATTATCTTTCTTTTAGAAGAACTAATTAATGCCAAGGATTTTTTTTTTCCTCTGGTAAAACTTTAATTGGAAATGCTCTGAAATAAATGGAAATAATTCCTTAAAATTTTTTATATAATATTGACTGAGTTTGATGCTCCTAATTATTATCTTTTTTCTTACACTTTTATTTCACTTACTTTTCCTCTTTGCATCTTAATAACAACATCTATACTTTAAAAATATCCATCTGTTTATAGATTTATTCACTGTATTTATTTTAGTGTTTCTTATGTGAACTCTGTCACTGTAAATACAGTCCTCATCACAAAACCAGATCCCTTCAAAGTGGTTCTGAAGTTGAATGACAGGGGTTGCTATAAAAATTCACAGATGAGCAAGGGATTTCTACAGGACATAATAAACATCATGGCTAAATACATAAAACTTGAATTAGTCCAGCTGAATTAGCTTTGATTCTCTGAATCATGGTTTTCTAGCTCAGTAGTATTGTAGGTTGTTTAGTTCCCTAGAACATTACATTTAGTTGTTCAAATAAAATCTGATGTTTCCTTGTCATATAAAGTAATATGTATCAACATAGACTTTTCGAGAATAATCACTATCACTACTTTCAAAATAGAAGTGATCATTTCTTAAAATAACCCCAAAACCAAGACCAAAAATCTTCTGTAGTATCTTTTACTGCAATTTCAAGCATATCCCTTGGTCATTATGAGTACTTAGGAGCAAAGAATGCCAAATTTGTAACATATCCTTCTTTTGTAATTGATAATGCTAAAATTTTAATGGATATATATGTTTATTTCCAGAAAAACAGATATTGGAAATTTAAGTAATGAAGAAAGCAAAAAAAAAGTTAATAAAAGAGAGAGATACACATTCTGAGAGCTGTTTCAAATGGTACTGAATTCCGTAGCTTGTGACAGAAAAACAACAGGGCACACTAAAATTAAAAGGAGTGACATTTAAAGCCATAAATGAAACAATTTTCACCCAAAATGAGAACATGCTTTGTTACCTCTTCACAGGAAACTACAGAAGTCATGAATGTTATTAGATTGGATTGGATGATTGTACAGAATTAATGATATTCAGTTATCAGACTTAACCTTAATAATCATTGCAGAGTATTGGAATGGCTAGACATAATCGTAATTAATAGCTATTCTCTATGGTGTTCTGCTGAAGGACGTGATCTTTGTCCCTACATGATAAGCGACAAGATAGATCTTGCAACTTTTAGGTCCTTGTGAAATTCATAGAAGTGTTTATATCTGAAAATGACACCTAAGAAGTAAAGAAAGATCACAGAATCAGAGAATCAGAGAATCAAGTGTAACACAGATAATTTTCTTTTTCCAAGAAAAAGAACATTTTCTTTTCTAATTCCAAACTAACTAAGTTATATATTTCCACATGAAGAGATGGTTGCAAGCTACCTCTTACCTTCAAGTCAAAAAATAGCAGACGCTGGTGCTGTTCACAGAATCAAAGAATCACACAGAACATGAGAAGTTGGAAGGGCCTCAAAAGATCTAGTCCAACCCCCCTGCCTGAGCAGGATCACCTAGATTAAATCAAACAGGAATGTGTCCAGATTGGTCTTGAATGTCTCCAGAGGNCCAAGGTAAAGAGACCCAGCTCCCCCAGCCTGTCCTCATAAGGAAGATGTTCCACTCCATCATCTTGGTGGCCCTGCACTGGACTCTTTCAAAGAGTTCTATGTCCTTTTTTAAACTGAGGGGCCCAGAACTTGACACAATATGCCAGGTGTGGTCTCACTAGGGCAGAGTAGAGGGGGAGAAGGACCTCTCCTGACCTTTTAGCCTTGGGACCTCTCTTGACCTCTCAAGGACCTCTCTTGAACTACCCTTGGCCACAAGCTCACATTGCTGGCTCATGGTCATCCTGCTGTCCACCAGGACCCCCAGGTTCTTCTCACCTACACCGCTCTCCAACAGGCCAGACCCCAACCTATACTGGTACCTGGGGTTGTTCCTCCCCAGATGCAATACCCCACACTTGCCCTTGTTAAATCTCATTCAATCTCTCCTTGCCCAGCTCTCCAGCCTGTCTAAATCCTGTTGAATGGAGCACAACCTTCTGGTGTGTCAGCCACACCTCCAGCTTTGTGTCATCAGCAAACTTGCTGACTGTGCACTCTATTCCCTCATCCAGGTCATTAAGGAATATATTGAACAGTCCCAGTATCAACCCTTGAGGGACTCCACTAGTTACAGGCCTCCAGCTACTGTCTGTCCCACTGATCACAACTAAATCTCAAAGCTTTGGAATGAACAGAAGACAGCTTCTGCAGATCTATATATGACCAGACTTGGACAGGAAGTTGCAAGGAAAAAATATAAGTCATTAACTGTGGTTTGGGAGGTTTGTTGTTTTTGGTTTGGGTTTTTTTGGTGGAAAAAAATACCTCTTTGTCAAAACCAAACTGTTCTGATGAAAACTAGTTCCAGTTTTATGAGCTTCTTTGAAACATGGCATTGGGAAGTTGCATGACATTTAACCGGGGCGTGAGGACACTTGGAACGGCTACAATATCCAGTGTGTGACTTCAGGAGAGCTCTTTTACTGACTACAGCTTGGGGACCCCTAGCCTTCCAACCTTTAATGTCTCAATTTTTAAGTATACCGTTTTGTCACTTGATTTATTTTAGCTGCCCTGTTTGGATATTCATAGGAGGAAGGGGCTTATAAAGAGTGAAAGTTTACTGTATATTTCTACTCCTGTTTTGATCTGGTTAAATATTTAAGACACATTTTTCTCAGAACCCCTCTATTTTGTCTTTTCATCCTCTTCTATATTTTCTTTCAGAACCTGCTTGTAATAGCATATGTTAGTCCTGTATCACTCTGAAAAACAGAAATCTATTTTCTTACTCTATTGATAGAAAACAGCTGAATATAAGAGGTGCATCTGCAAGTATTCAAAACTCACCTTCAAGGAAAACACAGCGAGGTTGACTCAATGGACATGTCTTTAATTTGCAGGTTCAATAAGCAGCCAGCAAATCCCAGATAAAGAATGGGAGGCTCTCTATATGTTGACTACTATGGTATTGAACTGCAGTATGTAGGATTCTATCAAGTATTGAAGAGAATTGATCTATTAAACCAGAGTTGCTTAGAAATGAGCTCACTAAGTTTCTTGATCTTTTGTTTCTGTTGAAAGTTTATCTAAAGAAGGGTGTTGCTAAAGTATATGGGATCAATTCCACAGTAAAGTAATAAATAATTTGATACAGTATTTATTGCAAAGATATTGTCAACTTTATATACCAGGACAGTGGAAAAGAGGAAGAAAAATTTATAAATAGAGATAAAAAAATGTACTCCTTATATAAATCACCCTAATGGTCAATCCAGGATGTGTTCATGCTATAATAGAACAATGATTAACCTGCTTTGTGGGTCTGCTGCTTGGGTGTTAGAAAGATAGAAACTAAATACATACACTGAGGGACAGAGGGCAGGGTGAACTTGTAGGTGTTCACTGCTGAGTTTCTATAGAACATGTATTAAGCTTCATATTGTCATAATTAAATCATCTTTTTGAATTGCTTTCAAAATTTAAGCAGATTCAGAGGACCCAGTGAGAAAATTAAGAACTAATTACATTAAAACAGTGAAGATCAATTGCATGTATGTTGGTAACTTCACTTCGTTGTATGGGTTGATGAAGCCAGTCATAGTAACAGAGTATAAAAGGTAGTTAACCTAATTCTGATCACAGATTCCCTGTTTTCATGCCAGATAAAGGTTAGTCAGCATTTCAAAAAAATCTTTATCATGAAAACTACATTTACACAGTATAAATTGCCTGAGACTGTAACTAAGCATCCACACTTTTCTTATGTAGGATAGATAGCTCTGAACTACTTAATGAAGGCAAAAAGTTACTCTGGAAACCTCTAATCTACAGTTACCAAATCAGTAAAAGCAGCATACAAATAAAATAAGTATACATTTAAGTGAAGTATAATCAAGATAACTTTATGGCCATTTTAGTTATTCAATTTCTTGACATAAGAATAAATTGGACTTTTAATCAGAATAATCCTGTGTAGATGGAGTGTTCAGTTTATGCTGAAAATGTAAATTAAAATTGTAAATTGAAAATGTAAATTAAAATTGTTAAAATTGTATTTTAACCTCCTCTGCAGTATCTGATTTTACTATGCTAGCATCAAGAAATAAGTCATACATCATTTAGAGTAGCTGGTATCAAGCTAATATGTTTGGATTTGTATATGTGCTAGTGTACAACTGCTTCTATCTATGTGCCATTATGTCCAAAGGAAATAGAAAACAAGAGTTGATTCTACTCTATCTCAGCTGTGGAAAACATTCATAGATCCAAATCACATATGCTTTTTCTGTCTGGCACAATGGAGAACTGTATCAGAAGTAGCCTGTTTAAAAGCAAAACAATAAAATAAAACTATAACAAAAGTCAACCAACCAAACAGAAAAACAAAACCAACAAGAAACTATAAAAAAATAAAACACAAAAACACAGGTCAGCAGCCACACTGGTAAAATGGATTTCCCTTATAGTTTACATCTGCTTTTGACAACCTAACCAGCTTATATTGCTCTCTTTTCAGAAAAGTTTACATTACACTTGCTTACATCTTATCGGTGCAGTTATTATTCCTTTAAATCTCCTGGTAAGTGATATATGATATGTGCATGTTACGTATGTCATATATAGTCATTTTTTTTATGTAACTTTCAAGTGCATAAAGGCTTTCCTAATTTTCAGGAGATTTGATGCTGTTGTTTGTAGGTACTATGTGTGCAATAGTGTATCAACATATAAGCCTGTGTCCAGTGAAAAATAATAACACCTTTCATTTATTTTTAGTACTTAGAACCTTATAGAAACTAATTTCTATAAAGAATATCCAAATTGTACATTGTACTACATAATCAAACTTTTAGACAAAATAAATGTTTTGACTAGGTGAAAGGGGAAAAAAAAAGGAATCAGAAGGATATTGGCTACTGTTTCGTGTGAGGCAACCAATTTGTCTTCCTTCTAGGTATATAAGGATATAACTGAGATTGAAATTAAAAAATAAGATGTAAAGCTAGCTATCAGAACAGGGTAGCTATAATTTGATACCAGTGTGTCTAGGAGCAGCATGAATTTCAGATGAAAAAGAAAACAAAGAAGACTATCCACATCACCTCTCTGCCCTGGCTGAATAGGGTAGCTACAGAAAACATAGTCGATCTCTGATGAGCATTTACTAAAAACTTTCTGCGGCTGCCAAAATACATATTTATTTGGCCAGTATGCCAGCAAAAAAGGCAAGCAATGGCATAATGGATATTAATAAACTTTACAACCACACACTCTTTATGTTTCCAGTGGCACAAGTAGTAAGATGCCAAGATATGTCTCACTTTCTGTCATCCTCAGCTTACACTGCAGGCCTGGGTTCACTTTCCCATCCCCACGCCTGTTTCTCCACTGTGTGATTTAAGACCAGAGTGCCAGCCTTAATTCTGAATTTCCTGAATTTTATGGTTTAAGTCAGTCTCTTAATGTTATCTAAACATACTTGCTTGGTATTTAATATAAAGAAGCTTTGGTTCTGAAATAGAAAGACTTTGATCTGCTGGGGCTAGAGGGGGCCTGCTAGGGGAATGGGGTGTGATTTCCATTATTTCCTATTACTTTCACACTGTGTATTGTGATATAATTTTCCCTTTTGTTTTGTTTTGACTGTTGTTTTTTCTTTTCTAACCATCTACCACGGATTTACTATGGGGACCAAAAAGGACCCTGATGCATGAACAATAAAGCTGACTGCCAGACTGCGCTCAGTGATATTATTTTTATTTCTCTGCAAGTGAAAAGAGTGCATCCTCACGAGTGGTGTGAAAACATTGCATTTAGACATCTTTTACCCTCTTTTCCTTAATTCAGAGTTAACTATGCCGGTCTCTGCTTCAATTTCCTGAAGTTTTGAGTTAAACATACTCTCACTGACATTACAATGATGTACGTGTCAACATGGATGTTTGGATAGCAGATATCAGATCTGACATGTCCATGCGGTACACCTATATGATGCACAGCTCAAGTTTGGAAATTACAGAGCAACATAAAAGAGGCAAGCCCGCAGTACCTGCTTGGAAGAGATGATTACTGTGGGTGCATCACTGAGCAAATGGAGACACAGTTCTGTGGTGGAGTATTTCTGCTGGGATTACAGGTAGCAGATGCAAAGACATTTACGGTGCCTTTGGCCTTATGAGACCAAAAGGCCTGAAGTGTTATTGCTTCAAGTCCTGGAAATATGTAACAAAATGGTGCAAACGAGAGAAAATGAAGCAGGGAGGGTTCCATACAGAATGGTTTCTTAATCTGCAGGATGCATTGTAAGTAAGGAGAGACCTAAATGCTGCATTTTCAGCTTCTTTGCTGAAAAGAGCTTTCTGAACTCCATGGAAACACTGAAAAAGATAATTATCAGCCTTACTGATTGAGTGACATGAGAGGGATTTAAAAAAAAAAGTCACTTATTTACATGTCAAAACGTCCATCACAGCCAGTATGGGAACATACTGCTTTTCTGTAGGAAATGAGAAAGTGTTAAGACAAAATATCTGTTCACTGAACACTAGATGAATATGCGTTTTCAGAGAAGCTCCTCTGAATTTGCAGCAATGAAAAAACAGAATCCAGTCTACTGCATACTTCTCTTGTTTTGCTGCTATAGACGGAAGAAGGACACCACAAAGGACTCAAAAAAAAGGTTGACACACATTCATAACCATCAGAAAACAGGCCATGACTCCCAGCCACAAAATGAGCTGAGACTGCCAAAATTAGAGGAAAAGGAAATTGGAAAGATAGGACTAAAAAGCAACAAAAATATGTGGTTAGGGCCACCAAAAGAATGATACATTTCTTTTGTTGAAGGTCAATGATGATGAAAAGCTCATAACAGAAAGAAATTTTACTTAATACCATGCAAAAAGAAAAGTAAACACTGTATTTGGTTTGCCAGACAGGAATGAGATGTGGGATTATAGAGGGCAATGTGCCTAATTATAAGGGCTCATCCATGAATGGCTGTCTTTGATGAAAGTGGAATTGTACACTTAGCTTCAAGTCTGACACCAGTGTCAGATACAAACAGAAAAGGGGCTATTATTCTGTGAAAACTAAGTGTTCTTGCAAACTCTTACTACATGAATCCTGAAGCAGTATCTGGGTTGATTAGACAGTGAAAAACAGTCATCACTCAGTTGATTACCAATTGCTCAGAAAAGGAACTATTAGAGTAGTAAATGTTTGACAGCTGTGATCAAACAGTGGGTCTAGATAAAACACAACAACAGAGATACAGGGGCAAATCTTTAGTCTTTGCTGACATTTTAAAAAGTAATTAATGCTCAACCCAGTTAGAGAAATCTAGATCCTGTGAGGAAGATGCTAAGCAGTGCTGTAAATCTAGCCCTTGGGGCCAATGTAAGGATACCTTTTTCTCACTTCAGTCAGCAATATTTGTTTTGAGCATTTGGAACAAAACACTTGAATTAAGTCACATGGTCACAGCATTGAAATTTGCAGAGTGAAACAACTGTAATCTGAAAATGGTCTGTAAAACAAATGTTCCAGGAAATGAAAAAATGTTTTGTCACTCTCAAAGACAAATTGCGGGTTTTTATGAAAAGAGTAGTCACAGATGTTCCCTCTTCTTCCCCTTAAACATTCACTAAATTTTATGAGATGACTTGAACTGAAGTCAGTTGCAGTCTGCTATCTAACATAGTTCACCAAGTTAAACTGCAGTTGGATAAAAGTACAAAAGGTTAATTTTCCACGTACAAAGAAGCCAAAAACTATTGTTGGATTTTTGCAATGTACTCGTTTATGCATGTTTACATCCTTAATTTACTACAATGCATTCCTGGTCTGACTTTGTCCTGTGTAATAGTTCCCTCTACTGGCTGAGCTTCTGGAGCTATTTTAATTTCCCCGGGAAGCTCGCTTCCTGATTCAAAAAAGGATTTCAGGATCCAAGTCTGACATTTTTTCTTGCATTTTCTCTGAAACTCTACTACAGTTACATTGAATTCCTTTGGAAGTGAGGAGGCTTCATAAAGTAAAGCTTATGCATCCCACCTGTGCAGAGCTTAGAGCTAGTACAGTGATCACAGAGAGTTCCTAGTCAAAGCTGACTGACCAAAATGAAATTCAGTAAGTAATTGAATATACAGGTAATTGAAATAACAGAAACAATTTAAGCAGTGGGATTCAGTGTATTAACTTAATTTTCCAGACTTTTGAAAGGGTCAAGTTACAAGACTTACATCTTGTAATACATTACAGAGATAGAATTGTCTTCAGGCTGCTCCAAAAGATATTCTCAGCAGTCTTTTCTATCCTACCATCTTACAGTCATGCAATAGGTGACAGGATGTCAAATGAAGATACTAGTTTATAAAGACTGATTCTTATCTATTCTTCTTTCAAGGTCCACTGATGAAATTCCAAGATTTCCTTAATTAGTAAAATTGATCTTTATTCACTCTGGGCACAATATTCTTATACATGACTAATGACAATTCCTGAATCCTCCCCAAGAAATGTATGCCCTGGCTTTGCTTACATTTGGAGGAAGCTAAGCAAGCTTACTTGTACAAACATAGTTTATTCAGTAGGAATGTGTTACCAATTCTGGTTAAATCAAACAGAACGTAAAATATAATGCATCTGTCATGATGATTAGAAGGTGCTCCAAACCTGCAACTTTTCCCAAGAAATGAGATGTAGAATTATACTTTTGTTTGTAATAAGCTTTGTTATTTTCTCTGCTGTAGTGCCAAGAAATCCAACTAAAGTCACATTGTGCTTGTCTAATCCAACAACATAACAATGGCAAGTCTCTAACCCAAACATTTTGCAGTTTACAAAAAAGTCAGTATATGATCTAAAATCATAAATATAAATAATTATTTACAGAAATAACATGAGAATTATTCCCATTTTACACAAGCGGAGTGCACAATCTAAGAGAGATGGAGTACAATGCTGAACTGAGGAAGAAAACTCATTTGCACATCCTACCTATTAGACCAAAGTCTGTATGGAAGAAGGTTACACAGCCAAAACACAACTGACAAACCATTAAGCTCTTTTGCACAGTTTAGGGAAAACATGAGGTAAACACAGAATCTGAAGTCAGATTTTTCAGTCCATTAACCCTGCTGCTTACTTAAAAATAAACTTTTATGGTCAAATGCTTTTAGCTGCACACCCAGATACTTGTTCTGTTTGGACATCCCAAGTCATAAAAATCAGTAAGCTCTGGCTACAGCTGAAGTGCTCTAAAACAGAGGTAGAGTATGAGGAAGTCAAGAAACACTGTGCTCTCCTGCCCCACCATCCATGCACATAACCAAAAACCTACTAGACTAAGGACCACCTGATCCAGCATTTCTGGATCTGCGCTCAAGGGTATGATGTGCCTAGTGATCTTGAGAAGGTGTTCCTGTTGCTGCTGAGGCAGGTCTAGTTTGGAGGAGTTTTATAGTTCTTAACAGACCATGTAGACCTACTACATGAGCTGTAATATGAAGGCTTGCTGTGATCTGGGAAACTGGCTTTATGGTTTTCTTAAACAGTTACATGATTCATATTAAAGAGAAATGAGTAAGTGTGGACTGGGTGATGGGCAAAATGGTAGGTTAAATAAGGTGAGATAAGAGAGTCAGCTATGATTAACAGTTAAACAGGAAAAATATTGCAGATCATTTCTTTGCTTATTCAACCATCTGCAGTGTAGTCAGATAATGAACACATTTCATTTGTGAACAAATGTATTCATCAATTAGTGAGGGAAAAGCAGGAATCAAATAAACAATTCACAAATATTATTTAGCAAGCTCAAGAGCAGAAAAGGATTCTTATATTGAGGAAACATACTGTCACTGAATAGATTTTTATAAAACAAATAGAGTATATGGTGCAGATAATTAGAGGACTGTCCTCTGGAAATGGCCTTCACTCAACAAATAGAAATCCTTGACATCTTTATTGTCTCAGTAAACTTAGGCAAATACTCAGAACAAAATGAAATAAAAGATATTTGTGATAAATTAAAGGGAGGTCAGAGCAAGAAATCTAAAGCAGATGTTACTTTGAGCAAATATATTTCATGAGACTTTTCCTACTAGATTAATTAATCTGAGAGAATCAGTGATGGTTTACTGCTGATGTTAACCACAGCAAACAGATATGAAACCAAAGACCGTTTTTAGCTCTTTTTGACAGCACCATCTGGCTCCTTGGCAGGTTTTGCTAACTTTTGCATTGACATCTCCAGCAATACCTCTCTATCCACCAGTGACACAGGAAAACACTGCTGATTCTGACCAGTTACAATCATTATCCTTACAGCTATTTTTTAATTGCAATTTTTAAAAAAATTAGAATTAAAAAAAAATCCTAGAGCATATTTTGATTAAAAATATGAAGGAAGGAAACTGTTGTAGAAACCTTCTACATGCATTCACAAGTATCTTCCAAACTACTAATCAGCAGAGTTCTCAAGCAGATGAGTAAATGTACAATGTTTGTTGTAAATGCACAAATGCATGTTAGTCTATTGCAGACAACATTTAGAACAAGATTTTGTTCTTGAGTAAATATGAATGGATTTAAGTACATACTTACACACTTTTCAGAATTAAGTCCATACAATTAGTTTTCTAATAATGAACATAATTAGAGATAAGGAAATGAAAATTCTAAGTCATCAGTAAATTTTCAAACTATTGCAATATAAATGTAATTTTCTCTGTCTCCAGACAGTAAACAAACTAACCAACAAACCTTGGCAAATTATCCATCTTCGAATGAAAAGAGGACTGAATCCTAAGTGTAAATGTTTTCTCTAAGACATACCTTTTACTCTAACAATAAATAATGTTTTATTTTTGAAGGTGTAAACTGAGAGGCAAGTAATTAAGTTTCTCCTTAAACTGAAGTGTAAGGCTGAAAGTGAACCTGAAAAAATTACTTGGAACACTATCTGATTGATGACCTACTACATCTAGTCCTTAAAATTATCACTAAAAAGAATTATCTTAGCTTTGATTAAAAACAGCATACCAAACCCTACCTCCAAACCAAACTGTTTATTCACAAGGATTCTCAAAATGCCATGGGATGCCTGGTCCAGTTTGTGGTACCATTTTCTGACTATATACATCATTAATCTAAATTTCTCTTGATTCTGATTAATTTCTTATATAGGATACAGATATAAAAGGACTATTATTATATCCCTCTTTAATCTTCTCATTTATATACTAAACCAGTGCATTTCTTCCAGCTTCCCCTCAACTCTATGCTTTCCCAGTTAGTAGCTCACAGCAGGTTAGCCAGTACAAGTATTAAGCTGCACCAGTGTTAAATATAAAAGCATAACTGTTTTTTGTGTTTCAGTGATATCCATAATAATAATCCGCAATAGTATTTTTTCCACAGCTAGCTCAATGTCTACTATACCCCAGTCACTTTCCTGCTTAGCCAGTTTTAAATTGTGCACTTGGGTTTTAGTTTTGGAGCTTTTTTTCTCTTTTTAATAAGTGCATCATTTTATCCATTGCTACTCATCTTGTTGATGTCTAATCCTAGCTTTCAATTCCCCTGAATTTCTTCTGAGTTTCATGTCCTGCACAATATCCTTGTGTTTACTTACTATTTCTTCATCCATTTCCTTAATTAAAATATTGAGTAAATCTGCATGCCAAGTACATGTCATACAGAACAGAATCACAGAATGCTTGATGTTGGAAAGAACCTCTGGAGATCATATGGTCCAACTCCCTGCTCAAGCAGAATCACCCAGGGTAGGCTGACTGGGACCATGACAAGACATCTTTTAAATATTTTCAAGGATGGAGACTCCATAAACCCCCTCGGCTGGAGAGGAGACTCCACAACGCTCCACTCTCTGTAAAAAAGTGTTCGCTCATGTTCAAATGGAACCTCCTGTGTTTCAGTTTGTGCCCACTGCTTCTGGTTCTGTCAAGGGGCACCACTGAAAAGACCCTGGCTACCACTTCTTTGCACCCTTCCTTCAAGAAATTATATATACTGAGCCTTTTCTTCTCCAACCTGAACAATCCTAGCTGTCTTACTCTCTTCTCAATGGAGAGATGTTCCAGTTCCTTAATTGTTTTAGTAGCCCTTTGTTGGACAGTCTCCAGTAGCTCTGTATTTGTCTTGTGCTGGGAAGCTCAGAATTGGACCCAGTACTCCAGTTGTAGCATCGGCAGTGCTGAATAGAGGTGAAGGATTACTTCTCTTGACCTGCCAGCAAGACTCATTCTAATGCAGCCAAGGATACCACCAGTCTTTTTGCTGCAAGGACACATTTCTGGCTCATTTTCAAATTGGTGTCCACCATAATCCTCAGGTTTTTGTCTGCCAAGGTGTTATTGAAGGTAAGCTACTTGGCCTATAATTCTTTGAATTTTCTTAGTTCCTCGTGTGTGAAATTCCATTGAAATTAAGGTCAAACCTGGAAAGATTTTGCTATTCTCTTCCCTTAGATTGCATCTGAAGATTCTGATTGCAGGAGACACCAATGATGAAAACAAGAGAGAAACACATATCTTCTTATTGACTGCTTTTACCATGTTGTTTCAAAGTGGCCCTAAAACCACTCTGTGGCCCACACTTTATTCTCTGGGAAGTCCTTGGCATGTGGAAAATGTACAGCTTTTTTTCAAACATTTACCTGTAGAGTTATGGCAGTAAAATAGTTGCTATTCAGGAAGAGTCTTGCAACCGTTTGGGAAGGACTAGGCATCCAAACTCAGGCAAAATCAAAGCCTGACTCACACCCTCAGCAATGAGGAAAGAGCTTCCCAGATGCCTCAGAAGCCTGCCTGGCCCTCTACAGTAAGCCCTACACTGGCACAGCTCACGCCAAGCTAAATTCCATAGAGACCCTCAGGAAAAACAAATCTGCTGTGTAGGACTTTGTTGAGCATAGTTGTAATGTTAGGGAGGGCTTGCTGGTACTGTCCTTCTACTGGGGACAAAGGACTGGAGCCTGCCCCAATGGACTCGCCACAGGACACCCCTATCATCCAAACCATTGGCACCTTTTGGTAAACACCTTTAAAAAAGGGCAGATGCTGGACAGGGTAGAGGAGAAGCGGGAGAAAAGAGTGAGAAAAAGCAGAGGGAACACTAACATCAGAAGACGATGTGCTCCATGGCAAAGTAGGTATTCCCAAAGAGACCAGCCCACAGAGGATCCATGCTGGAGTAGAAAAGAGTGAGAAGGCAGAAGCAGCAGAATGGAAACACTGTCCTGACCCCAGCCACTGCATCACTTCTTGCTGCAGAGGGCTGATGATAGCAAGGTGAAAGGAGAGGTGATTGGAGTGAAGTGAAGCAGAGAACAAAAAGTATTTGAAGTGGGCTGGAATTGAAGTTGATGCTGGCAAAGGGGAAAAAGATTTTTTTTTCTGTAAGTACGGACCCTAATGTATTTAATTTGTTTGTTTCCCAATGTCCAAATCAGTAATTACATAGTTATGTTATGTAGCAATAAATTAAGTTAAATCCAGATGTCAAGTCTATGTTGCCCATGACAGCACTTTGTGAGTGATTTCCCTCTCTTTATTTTGATTCATGAGTTTTCATGCTCCTGTTCCTTTTGGTTTTTTCCCCTCTCTTACTGGAGAGGAGTGAGCAAGTAGCTGGGTTAATGCTGGGCTACCAGCCAGGCCCACCTACAAGAAGCACTCCATGTCTGAACATAGTATTACACCAGCTGATCATAGCACACCTATATGGTATATACAGAACACGTACATATGTTTAAGCACATGTGTATGTTTAAAGCTACTTTATCCATCGATAACTACAGAGAGGTACTTCATCATTGCCACTGTCTGCCCATGGACCTGTACCATGCCAATTCTATTAATGCACTGGAAGAGAACTGCTCCCTGAAGACTTGCTTCTGGCACTTTTGGTGGCGACAGTCCAGCCACTTTGCTGTGGTTTTTATGCCATGACAGAATCCTGTGAAATCCAACATGGAGAACAATATCTGTCTGAGTAGGCTGATCAAGGCTGACGGTACCAGTCTTGATCTTGTGAGGCAAGACAGCCACCTTACCCTGGAAGCCAACCCCAATTACTGTTGTGGTGGCGCCATCACATTTGGACATGAAAATACTGCTGTTTCAGAGCATTGTGGTAGCTGAAACAGCCTAAACTCTTCCTTTTTATTTTGTAAAAGCAGCAGGTTTAGAAAATATCTTTATATCAGGTAGGCATTTCTTTAGCAATAACAAAGTGTATTTATTCTGACCTCTGAAGTGCCTGGTGTACTTTGTGTGGTATATAAATATCACTGAGATCATGTTGTTCTAGTACATCCAATCCTAAAACTAAGTACTGAACCTTAAATTGAATGGCTTGTTGATGAGGTCTAAATGTAGCCTAATACCAATTTGCCAATGAACTGAAATGTTTCTGAATGGGCTGGCTTGGAACCTAAATGTGTATTGAATTTGCTTTGATAATCACAATCTAAGCATACTGGCTGGCTTCCCTTCTTTTGCTTTCAAACTGAGAATTGCTTCCTCCAAACTTAGTGGCAGAATTTAAGTATATAAAATCAAATATGTTGGACAGTTTTTCAGGCCTTTTGTGTATGATTTAAAGATTACAAATAGAGACAGAAAAATACTGTTTCATCTCCGAATCACCAATTAAAAACAGTGTGAGAATGGAGCACAGAAAATCCATCCTGAAGCAAGCTAAGCTGGCTGATGCTAAGCCTCAGGCTGTAGCTGATGGTGTGTGCATATATGTATTTATGTGTTCACATGTTTTCCCCCAAGGGAGAAACAAAGAAATTCACCCTGCAGTTCTGCCTAGACATTACTTCAAGCAACTGTGATAGATTTTTGGCAGAAAAACGTGAAATGAAATAGGACAGATTGTTTACTGAAAGAAAACAAACAGAAACAAGATACATTTATACTTGGCTGAAAATGACATAAACTTTCTGATATACAAGACACTTGCTTTGTAAAAGTTCAAGGTAGCTCATGGTATCGTATCTTAATGAATTGAACTGTGCAAATAAACAGCCAATTGAATCGTAACCACAGGGCATGATCTGGAAAGGTTAGACTTGACTTGAGGATACTGTCTGATTAATAGGAAAATAGAGTCTAAATAACATTTTTACCAAAATAGATTATTTTTCCCACATGCCCAAATACATTTTGAGGCTTTCTTAAATAAAAGTTAATCCTGCAAATGCTTTGTGGGTACTCTCCTGGACACTTAGCAATTGGATATGGGCTGGGAGTCAAGGTGGTAGTAGAAGAAAGTAAAATCCGCTTCATTCTGGGATTCTTAAAATCTTTTAATTTCTGTAATGGACTCCTAATTCCTACAAGTCCTATCCAATATGACCTAAGAAATTTTATTCCTTTGATAAACGTCAGTTCTATTCTGAACAATAAATGTAGACAAAGAACTATAACAACCAAATTCTCTGCTAATCTAGTTTAGACTGACATGATGTTATTGTTTTAGCCAACAAATTTTGGTCTCCACTGTCCATCTCTGTTGATAGCTAGATCCACTCACTACTTGACATTATCTGTTCATTCTCTAATGCCATAGTTGTGCTCCCTCAGAAGTGCCATGTAAACCAAAGCTGAAATGGTTCCAGTTCCAGAAACAGATCTTTAGAATTACTTTATTATAAGAGCATAGGTTGTCTGTGTCTATGTGTTTGTACAATATATAGTACAAGAAGACCTCTAACCTATTAATGGGATCAGAAACATTGAACGCACAACAAGTATTTTAGCATTTGTAATACAAGAAAATGTATGAAGCAGAAAAGAATGAATGGTGGGGATGTTTGTAAGTTATCACAGAAATACTTGCCCCTTGTTCAGAGGAAGCTTCATCAAGACAAAAACAGTCAGACAGAATCTGTTACTATCAGAAAATTAGGGAGTAATTTAGGTTGGGAAAAAGCTCTGGAATACATCTAGGCTAAGCTTCAGCTCAAAGTGGGTACAACCTAATCTAACATTTTACTGTTTCCTCATACTTTAAAAGTCATGTGTATATACATCCACTTATGTATATGCAAAGAAGATACTGTCTAAAGAATCAAAAATAGAAATTATACTTATTTAGACTTTTTTGTCAGTCTAGAATACTGAGTAGAACTGACTGCTTAGACTGAACTTAATCCTTTGGCATGACCATTCTAGACACCGGCTAAGGTACAATAATGAGGTCAGTTTGAAGTTCGGTTGTGTTTTTACTGGAGGCAATTAAATGATTTGATGTCTACAGTTGCTAAATAGGACATTTATATACATGCATAAAGCTACACAAAATATATAACATTTAAAATATATTATGAAAAAATGCTGAGAAAGAGACAGGAATCACATATAAATGTGCTTGTATTACAAAAGCTTGGGCAACGTACTGCAGCAAATACCTCAAGTTTCTGTATTTACTGAGAAAATTATAGGGAACTGAAAAAATAAAAGGCATGCATAATCTAGTTAGAGCTGTCTTTAGTTTGCAATGTCAATGGTAAAAGGTGTGAAAACTGTAACAGACTGGCAAGAAATTAGAGATGCTCATGAATGGAGCTGAGTGCTGATACACACTGCAGTCTTTTAAAGAAATATTAATATTTTAGCAGTGGGAAAATTATTTTTCAGTCATGTATAAGGAAGAGGTTGTTGGATTCAGGAAGAATGGAACAAGAGTCATGCTGAAAATGTGGAAACTGAATACATTTGTTTCTCCTCAGGCAAATCACAGTTTGGGCTGACCAGCTAATTACCCTAACCTTCACCCAGGGGGGTTGTCCGACTTTTCAATAACTTACAGGTGATTCACTCTTTTCCGCTAGTTGAGCTGTGTGTTTCCCCCTCCTGAAACTAAAGCAATCCATTTGGATCAAATTATGCATGACAATTTTGGGATGTAAGTTAAGTAATGAATAGGAGCCAAGCTAAACCTATTTCTTTCTAGCAGAGCAGACTGAGGTTTCACAGGTGAAAGGGTTTATTTCTCCTACTTATTATTTTTCCCCTCCAAGATTATCCTTCGCATTTTTGTTTACACAGTTGCTAAGAATTAAGAGAAGTTGGAATCACAGATGCTTATTAGAATGGAGTGATGACATACAACATCCACACAAACAGTGAGATATGAGATGTGATTCTGGATGCCAAGTAGGCAGTAATTGGGAGGCTGGGAAAATTAGTAAGTATAAAAAAAAGGAGAACTGAGCCTTCAACCCGTATATAAACTGATGCTGAAAAAGCAAGTGTTCACCTAAGTAGTTTTAAAATAATTACACCTGTACTTAGCCTGATTAGTTTTGGACTACAGCATTAATGAGGTTTCCAAAATGAGGGGACCTCACCTGGGGAAAAAATATTAGTGAGAATCTAAGTTGGTCAGGTTAGAATATGTAGGAAAGGTGTAAAGACCTGCCCCCAAAAGAGTAGACTATAGTAACATCAATTCTCTAAAGGCCTCAGTTTTCATTTAATGAATACAATCTATATCTGGTGAATTTTGGAAAATCAATAGCATCAGCAATGCTCTGTCTAGTATGCTCAGAAATCATTTATTTTCATGAATTATTGCTTAATCTTAAAAAATTTATGAAATATATCAATACGATCATATTGCACAAAATCAGAAAACATTTCCTTTATTTGTACAATAGAACATAGTGTCTATCATCTTATGAATAGATGTTGGCTAATACTAAACTAAATGTACAACCAAAAAGTACTTCAGACACATTCTGTTTTCTTACTATTTATCGATAAGTGTTTTCTTTTATGTCTAAGAAATTAAGAATCACAGAATGTTAGGGGTTGGAAGGAACCTAGTTCTTTCTCCATCCTAGTAGATGGGGATCATCTAGTCCAAACCCCCTGCCTGAGCAAGATCACCTAGATTAGGTCAGGCATGAACATGTCCAAGTGGGTTTTGAATGTCTCCAGAGATGGAGACTCCACAACCTCTCTGAGCAATCTGTTCCCATTCCCTGCCACCTTCACAGTAAATAAATTTGTCCTCATGTTTAGGTGGAATTTATCCAAGTTTATTCCCTCTTGTCACATCATGACATCACTAAAAAAGACTGACTCCATCCTTCTGATATCTACCCCTCAAGTATTTCTAAGTCTTCCCTCTCAGTCTTCTCTCGTCTAGGCTAAAAGGTCCCAAGTCCCTCAGTCTCTCTTTATAAGACAGATGTTTTAGTCCCTTAGCCCTTTTTTTTTTTTTTTGAGGCCTTTTTTGTACCCTCTCCAGTAGCTCCCTGTCCTCCTTGAACGAAGGAGCCCAGAACTGCACACAATATTCCATATGGGGCCTCAGCAGGGCAGAGTAGAGGGGGCATAGAACCTCCTTATTTTGTTTTTGTGGTTTATGTTTGACAGTAACTTTATAACTATACATTACAGTAAGTGGTAATGTGATTAAAGGAAAAAATTTACTGTGGTGTCCATTGATCTATATATAAATATTTTAGATTGCAATGTAAATATGATGACAGGACATTTTCAGCCTGGGAACAAAAAAAATCCAAGAATAAGAATGCTTTTTAAAGGAGGATTAAAAACACCACCATTATTAAGAGTTGTTTTGGTCTATTGCCTGATTTTTGCAGTAACTCATAGCAGTAAGTCTACAAATAAGCTGTGTTTAACCTCATCTACATGTATTTATTGAAAGACAGCAGCTCTGTTTCATAGTTGGTTTCTATGAGAAACCACCAAAATATTCTTATTCCTTCATTATACTTTGGAAATTTATACCTATACTCTTGTTTGCTGAAGAACAAGGAGACAGCTTTAATAAATTCACTGTAAAAGTATTGTTGAGGCAAAAATTCACATTTTTACAAGGGCAATTCAGAATAGCAGAGGCTGGTTCCAATCTCTGTATTTCACAATTGAACAAAAACCAAGAAGAACCTTGTCAATTAGCTTTATAAAAATACAATGGTGGTCACATCAATCTTAGTTTTGAGTTAGATCTCAGTGCATCAAGAAGAATCAGAATTATTATTTTATTAAATTATATCTGTGTATTACATTTTATGCTGCGTATCTTATTTAAATTATTACATGGAAAAGAACCTACACCTCTATTTGATGAAATCTTCATAAATAAACAAGTTCAAAATGTCAAAACAGGCTGTAGATCTTCACTTTTCTCTTTTACTGTGAAATATATCATGTAAAGGAACTTTGCACTGTCCTCTTGAAATATCTAACATCTCATATTTTTTATTTTTTATAAATCAGCCTCCAGCTCCAATTTAGCAAACTTGAGGCTCTCTTGTGTTTTCATTAACCTCTTTAAGCCACTTAAATGATTCAACTGGGTAAATGTTCCTTGAATGTTAAGCTACTTTAGAAACTGCAACAGTCAAGTATTAATCTTGTAGATTTAAGATGCAGGGTGGCATAGGGGTAAATGATTTTTTTTTCCTGTCTGTAGTACTTCATAGTGATCAGACAGAACTAGGAGCACTGGATGTCAGCTCCTTTGCATAACTTGAAACTTAGGCAAAGTATAACTAATCCTTTTAAGATTAAAAAAAAATCTTGAAAGAAAAGATCAGATTTGTGCCAAATCCTCAGTTTTTGCAGATTAGTATAATGTTAAAGTGAACCACACCGATTTACCTAATCTAAGACGCTATTCCTTAACAGAAAGATGTATCTTCCTTTAAGAATGTGCAAATCAATATGAGTAAACTAAAATCAGATCTACCTGAAAGACAAGCTCAATGTGAATTTAAGGTGCTGAGACAGCATATAAATACTTGGGTAGCATATAAAATACAAATACTGGTCATGTATCACCAGAGAAGTGATTAATTGTAGAAAAAGACAAGATACTATCACTTTAAGAAGGATTATTTTTTTTTTTTAAGTTCAAGAACTTCTATTACTCCTTTGTGGAAAAACAAATATAGAAATTTAGAAAAATTAGTAAAATTTACAGCCTTGGGTATCAAAAGGGATTGAGTTCTATGAACCTCGTAACAGTATTTACATTCTTTGACCAAATTCCTTAAGATTTCCCATTAGTCTGTGGAATTTCTTAAGCCACCCAACAGAGAGACCAGAAGAAGCACTGTTTGTGCCTAATGGTGAACTCTGTGCTACTGAGAAGCATTTCTGTTCACCAACCTTCTTGCTGTACCAGTATCTTACCTCTTTTCCTAAATGGAACATGAGTCATTGCTTTCTGTAAGAGACAGCTGGAGGAGGATCTGTTACTGCAATCCTTTCATCTCATACTGGAGCATCAGAGACCTCTCATAGAATGTGGGAGTACAGGGCATCAAAATCCTCAGCTCACCTCCCACAGGAGTGTCCAAACCATCAGGCTAAAGGAAAAAATGTGGGAAGGAGTGCTCTTACTGCCACTGTCTTTTTGTGAAGCTGTTCTGGTTTCTGTCAAAAAATCCAAGATTCACAGTACCCAGAAATGAAAGCCTACCTCTCTGTCTTGGTTTTTTGTACCATTCCTCCCACTCCCTCCCACACATATCTCATTTCATCTGAGAGGACTGTGAACATATTTTATAGGAAACCTGTTCTGTAATTATTTCTCATCTACAGCTGCAATCAGCACTCAAGCCAGTGACTTTGACCCAGTAGCTACATAGCTTTCCTTGGCTCATCCACTAGTGGCTCATCCACTNTAGTGGATGAGCCACTTCAAAACAGCTTAATACTTCATGGTTATGACAATCAGATCTCAAATACAAAATATACTTGAACCCAGCTCTCCCAAATTGACATCTAATCTTTGAAATGCCAGGTACATGGGGAGAAGAAAGAAATATTTGCATACAGATTTTTATTACAAAGAAGTACCACAACTTCTGTCCATCTTATAAATCCCAATATGCTTTAAAGACAAAGTAAAAACTACATTATTTGGCATAATCTGACAAGGCAAGTCAGATCTTGAAGAAAGCTTTAAACTTCCACTGGTGTTTGGATAGAAGTTAACTACTGTCATCTGAATTTGTGAACTTGAAATGCCATGTGGAAGCTGTAGTTTTGACAATTGGAGTTTGAGTCCAACATCTAACCCCTGCCAATGACCCACTGTCAGTGTCATCTTCCCTTATAACAGGATCAAGAGATTTGGCTTGGGGAGAAGTGAAAGAGGTCTCTCGGACAAGTGTGCACATGAAAGTCTGTAGGTGTCTTTCTGGAGTTTCTAATTCCAGTAGAATAAGAGTAGTTAGATAAGCTTTCTCTGTGTATTCTCTTGTTTCTAAGCAATGCTGCAATGACTCCTTGTCATTCCCTTAATTCAGTTCTTTTTACTCAAGTAATTACTGATACCAGTTGTATCTAGTCAGTGTAAAGCCAAATGAGAACTATTGCCAAAAATTCTGTTTTTTCACTACCATTTTTCTGATCAGAATACTGTAAAGAGCTGCTTCACACATAAAAGAACAAACAACACGTAAGAGAAAGTAATATGCTGTAGCTACATGCTTCTTGTACTCGCCATACCCATCAAAGAATTTGTCATGAAACACAGTTTCTCAGAAACTGTTAAAACTGAGCTGACATTGACAATTTCAAATGAATATACAGCTTGTTCACTGAAGAATCTGTGACTGAGATCTGCTAACAGCAGTTTATGTAGACATGCAAACAGCCTTGACTTTAATTTCACTCTGGAGGCACAAGCACTTCAAACCTCTGCAAACAAGCTGTGAAGTATCTTCACATAAGATCAATACAGAAAATGTGATAGAAATCAGTGTGAGCTATATAATTTCAGAAATAGATCCTGCCCTGATCTCAAGTGCATATTGATCTTGTATAATGGGGCATTATGTCCTTTAATTACTTTACAGTATGCAAGCTTATAATGTTATCTACTTAAACCAGCACTTTCTTATTTATTCAGCCTTAAAGTACAGTTATCTTTGTGGATTAAAATTGTGCATGGGACAAAACAATATTTTATGCAAGGCTTATAGAATTATCTTTTTCTTCTTAATAATTTTATTTTGTAATACCTAACCAGTTCAAGCATTTGTGATGAAAACACTAGAGCTGAATTCAGGGATTTATTTTAGTGGCTTGCCCTTTAAATTTTCTTCTGAGCAGTACATTTTCACTCAAGGAATCTGGCAGATACCTTTGGGGCCTGGTAGGTATCAAAGTGTTCAAGTTTACAAAGCTGAGAATGCCAGGCAGCAGTTTATCTGCCTCTTGGTAATTGTTCAACCACCAATCAGACCTTGTCCTTGATTCACAGCACTTTATCATGCTTAGCCAGATCCAAAGCTCTTTTATTTTCTTTCTTTCTTCTCCTATAGTTTTTGTCATTTAAGTGGTTGGCTTCTGATATGATAAAAAGGTAAACAAGACCAGAAATCTTAACAAGCCTTTTAACCCTTTCTCCAGTGCTGCTTTTGTCAATTCCTGTACCTGTGGAGTGGATGCACCTTTTGAGTGCACAAAGATTTGAGTAATTTTAGGGATTTTTATTAATTGGCTAGTGACTTACTAGGCACTCCTGCCCCAGACTGTATTATATAAACTGCACTTGGGACTCTGCAAAGATGGATGCAAGACTAGGTGAAAATGAATGGCTGTAAATTAAATAATAAACATACTAGAAAACTAGGAAGGAATAAAGTGCAGTAACTCTCAACAGCTGCAAGACCCTAATGTAGCAAAGCACTTAATGCCTAACTGTATCTCAGTGTCTGCAATGAAACAATGGCCTTTGCTGGTACACATGGGTATCTGGAGTATATTAGGTGGTAAGGAATGAACATCATCCATCCACTGCATGAAAGAAATGTTGTTTGGGGGGTGGCAAAAAAAGAAGAAAAATAGATCTGAACTCTCAAGACAAAAGCTTATTTGTCAATGCAATGTGCGATTAATATCAGCTCAGAGAACTAATTGGGTGCACAGAAATATCTGTTTCACAAGCAAATGTTACATCAATGTTATTTTATTTGGAGCAGCTAAGATTTCTTCTCAGCAGCTCCTGATGTTGGCTCATTTCGTTGGGAAAGTCATATTCAAACATGTCAATATGAAATTTTGGTATTAGATATATAAAAGCAATATTTTCATGGTTATGTTACCACCTAGGTATGTTGAATATCCAGGTGATGATAGTGCTGCATCCTTGTGGCAAATATCAGGATAATGCCATTCAAATTACTGGCTAAAAAGCAATCTTCCACAAAAAAGAATGGGATAAAATCTGAGCTACTGGGAACGCAGTAAGCTTCTAGCTGTCAGACTGTGATTAATATATGTTTAACAACATGTTAAATATGTTCTGTAATACAGCAATTCTGTGCTGACTGCTGTGAGAAAAGGAAATAATCAATCAGATTTGAAATAAACCAACTGAGCAAGACCCACTTGCATCCTTTAAGTCACATACAATTCCACTTGTGCTTTCCTCCTCAAAAGTTACACTGTAATTTGATGCCACTAAAACCAGAGAGACAAGAATACCAAAAACTAAAACAACATAAACTTTGGTGAAAGTCACTAGTCTAAATACAATTGTTCCACAAAAATTTGTCCAATCTAAAGCTCCTACAGTGCTTTTCCTGCTCTACAAGATACAAAACTGAAAGGAAGTCAGGTTTACAGTATGACATACTTTCAGCGTATCATGCCACCCGAGGATGATCTAAAGGTAATGCTCAATTTCTGATTCTTTGTGGTAAGCAAGCTGTTAGCCAAAGCAAAAAGTCAAGTGCCTCAAGATGCTATCTTTGTCAAAGCTTCAGGCTGTAGCTTAACCCAGGCACCAATTTGGAGGAGTTGAAGCTCAGACACAGGCAAAGGTGTATCAAACAAAAAGAGCAACTTAAGTACTAAATCTGGGTAGATAAAGAAATGAACTTTCCTTTAATACAATAAATAATTATAAAGGATCCATTGGTCTTTCAAAAAAGAGATAAAATCATTGTCAGTGTTGTGCTGGTTTAGAGGTAAACCGGCAGGAGAAATGGACCCACCACAAGAGATGATTATAAGTCAGAGTTACAATTTAATGAAAGGTATTACCATACAAACACTGACACAAAGAGAACAACCTGCTTTCAACTCACCAAGACCCAGCAGTAAACCCAGTGTCCCAGGGCACAAGCCCAAAGGGGTTTGTTAGCCCCGGTGCCGAGATCCACGTGGCTCTCCAAGTCCAAAGCAAAAAGAAGTGAAGAGTCCGTTGCTGCAGGTGACGGCTGTGGCCCGGCCAGAAGCGATGGTTGTAGTCCGGTCGAGAGCGATGGCTTCCTCCTGACGAGGTCCCGCTGCTCCTCCCGATCCAACGATCCAACGAAGAGAGAGTAAAGCTCTTCTGCGCCCTGTTTGTATATCCTCAGGGAGCACCCAGTCCCTCCCCCAGGGCGGGGACTCACACAATAGGTAATTAACGGTGAGTCATGGGGTATGGTTGGGCCATTGAGGGCCCATTAGCACCCACGCCCCCTCAGGTTGAGTGTGAAGGGGCTAACGACTTCCTGGACAACTGTTGCAAATGGTCCATTATTCTTGAGGAATGAATAGAGGGTGTAGAATACACAGCCTTGATTATCCCCATACAGTGTCTCTTGCTGAACTAGGACAAGTGTTCTCACTGCATTTAAAAAAAAACCCAAACTACAGACTTGAGCCAGGTAATGGGAATCATTCTCCAGATCTCGACCGCTTCCCTAGTTCCTAGACTCACTTTTCCAGTTAGGGAGTCCTGAATATTCCAGGAATATGTCTTTGAACAACTTGCTCAGTACAAGGAATGTTAAACCTGTCTGAGCCCTGAAGAACTTAATAAACATAATGCAGTCCTGATTCTGCAGTATCTTGTCTTATTTCATCTATTTCCTTTCATCATTATTTTTTTTCAAAGTACAATCTTATATGCAGTTAAAAAAGATTGAGCCTGTTTTTACAATAACCTTTATTTCTTTGATCTTTGATGTCTCAGAAAATGGGATTGAAAACTATCAAATACAGCATACAGTGGTATTATTTTTATCTGTTGAAGAGTGGAAACAGAAGGAAAAAAATTTATTTAAGAGAAGTCTGACATGAATTAATCCTGACTTTTCACATATCTGCCTCGTCTGTTGCCTGAATTTGTTTTATTTATAGAAAATTGGGGTCACATGTTTAAAGTGCTGATTCAGGCAAAACTGTAGGTGGATAGATGGAACTAGAATTGCAAAAGGTCTTGGACTCTTAGAACTAGTCAGTGAAGGTATAAGCATTTTGATCTGAAGTGGATTCATGCATTAAGTTCTGGGAAAAACTTTTCTGAACTTGTTTAGTGGTGCTTCAGTATTAACAGAGCTCAGCTTAAATCTACTTAGCTAAAGTGTTGCAAGGAATCTCAGTACAAAGTCCCACTGACTCTCAAATAAAGTCTTTTTCTAGCTATCTCACTTAAGTTCCTCAATCCAATATACTTATAAGTTTTTCAAAAAACTATTTTATTCTAGGCAAAATGGAGCCTTTGCATTAGATTATTTTTGTTTGGAGACATGTGTTGAATTCTTGGCTGTCCTTTACCTTACCTTCCCACATCTGTCAGAAAAGCTGAGGCCATAACACACCATTCCTCTAATGAATCAAAATTATCTAGATCAGAAAAAAAAAATTACAAAGAAAGTGTTTGGGAAAGTATTCAAGTATTCAAATCCTGCTGATTTAATACAGATGAAAAGTGATCATAGGTCTGGTTTTAGCACCAAGTCTGACTGGGCAGTTGCATTTAGTTGGAAAGAGAAAGCTGCTCACCTGGCAATAGGCGTCATCCTACTCAACCATCGCGTTCCTTCTGGGGCACTGAATATTCCTGTGAGCTTCCCAAGGTATGGAGGTGCCCGACTCCACTGTGTACTGCACTGCAAGGGGATCACACAAAAATTCAGGCCACCACTGTTCCTAGCATGTCTGTATTTCTCTATGATACTTTGTGTTATTTGAAATTATATTAGCCTACCTGGAAAATCTGCGTTACCGCTGTGTAAAACTATAGTTGTATCATACAAAGAGAAGCATAATTACAACAAATTGTATATAGACATCTGGTCAATTGGAGAAATTACTGCAGCTAAATCAAGTAAAAAATGCTACAAGCATTATGACCTACTGCTTACAAAGGTAACATCAAATTACAGAGCTACATGGCTGCTCATGCAGTCCAGTAATGTGCTTGTCAAAACAGCAGGTTCAGTGGAAGGTGTAGAAAACCTCTGGTAGGAAGATGTGAGATAATTATATTGCCTCTTCTGCAAAGATATTATAATTTCCTTAAGTAACATTAATGTTATTTCTAAGACATGGCAACCTTTCATGTTAATATTAGGACCTGTCACATTTTACCAGTGTCTCCTTTCCTTAAGTCTTATATGACTGCAGCTCTTGGCAGAGTCTAACATTTAAAAGTAATTGTGCTCTGATCACTCTCTCTAAATCAATTTACTGTGATCGGCTCTTGTATTAATTAGTTCGCTGTGCTTTTCTTGTGTGCTCTAAAATTCAGGTTTAAAAGTGCACAAAAATGAGCAAAGCACACGTACGTACATGCTATGTATCTCTATAGAACATTTGAAGTGTTTATATGCTTTATCCATATCAACCTGGATAGGTTTAGTTCCTATTTCCCAGAAAACTCTAGCAGCTCTAAATTGCTGATTTCTCTCTTGAGAATTTTCTGGTATTTTATGTTAATATTGAATCTCTAATATATGTATAATTTTATGACAAGATGTTTAGTAAGGAGAAAATACTACCATTTTTCTTCTTAAATAAAAATATACAATATATAGATGCAAATAAGTATGTTGACAAAAATAGGAGGGTATGATATAAGCTCAACTTTTGTGAAGATGATGAATAACAATGTTGTTTTACTTCAAGATATGTGGTTAAACAATACTTGGTAGATTTTATGAGCACAGCTGATTAACAATATAGAGACTTCACAATATTGATATTTTAATACGTGTCTTTGTATACAATGATAGGACTAATGGAAATATATTTACTAGTTATCTTTATTGCTTTCTCTTCCTATGATTTTTATGGAAACAGAATAAGAAATTGTTACCTCTTGGAGAAAATCCTAAGTATTTTATACTAAGACTTACCAGCAGGTGAAACTCATTTAGGACTTAATGAAATGTAGTGATTTTAAAGATTATAGCCTAAAATGGAGTTATAGCCTAAAATGGAATTATAGCCTAGGGTTTCCTAATGAAGACACTAAATGTCTGCCTTAGTGTATGAAAATCATGCCAAAAATTTTACTCATTTTTTCTTCTCACTGCTTCAATTTGGACCAATAGTCAAGCAGGAACACAAGGAAGCCACGTTTGATTTGGCGAGCACCTCCTGTCAGGTTTATCATTCAGAAAAACATATCCACAATAGGTTTTGATTTATGACACAAACCTAACTTCCATATCATGGTGACCTGGACAGGTGTTATAGTATTTATAATTTGGCTGTATGTGTGATTTGGACTGTGTTAAATTAATATTTTAGTCTACAGCAACTTGAGTTTTGTTTATCATGCCCATTAAGCAGTAAGCAAAATGTATACATAACTGCAACAGCTATTTCATTGAAATTAACTTGGCTCTGTTCTCCAAATAAGTTTAAAACAGAATCCTGTGAACACACAACAACTGCTCAAAATCATTGCAGTAAAATGAAAACCATTTTGACACAGTATGAAAAACTGATGGAGAGTTGCTTCGTGAGTGTTCTTTTCATCGAGCTATTGAATTTGGCTTTCAGTCATGCTGATTATTTCTGCAAGTTAAAGCAGTTAAGTGAGAAGCAAATCTCTTAAACATATGGCAGGTCTGATTATCATATGAAAGCCAGGCAAGCCAAAGATTTGAAGAACACATTGCTCTAAATAGACTCAAAAATGAAAATTAAATACCAGTTTTTAAATCCCTACTACAAGGAGATGCACCTTTCCTGAGGGCATATGCCAAAATTTATGAATAATGTAAACAGTTTTGGTTTCCCATTTATTAAAAACAACAGTAATATCTCTGTCTTTAACATAGCTCATTTGGTAAGTTCTGGCAGCCACATCTGCTGAAAGGAAAGGAAGGGTAGGGAAGGGTAGGGAAGGCAAAGCAAGGTGAAATACACTATTCAAGTTCTCCATCCTCGAGACCAAAGCCACCACTTAACAATACTTTCTACAAAGACTTTTGCTCACTGCTGTGTGAACAGCCTGCTTCTTTATTTCTACATATTTATTTTATAATATCCCATAAGCCAGGACTTGCTTCATTTTCAGTTAGCAAGGGATTATCTATCAATATGTTTACACTCTAAAATCTTAGTGATAAAGTATAACTCCTTTAATTACTGGAATTTGATTCATAGGGTAATATGAATAGCTGAAATCCCAGTGGCTGCACAATACTGCATTGGCACAAAAGTCCAATGTCTTCCAAAACAGGCATTTAAGCCTAACAGAAAAGACACCTGGCCACACACTGAATGCTTTACCTGGAGATGAAGACAGAAACCAGTCCAACAGAAATTTTAGTGATGGAGGTCTATGTACAGGGAATCTGTCTGCACCTATTACTTTAGAAATGAAAAAGGTTTTGAGATAGTGCTATAGGGATCTATTAAAAAGTATAATTAAAAATTTTAAATAAAGGTAATAATATATGTAAAAGGTTCCTCCTATATTTTTGACTTTTACAAATGAACAACACAAATACTGATCAGGAGTGGGTGGGAGAACTAATTGATGCAGGCAGTGTATTTTTATCTGTCTAGATAATTACATAGTTCTGTCGATATTTCAAAATTCTTGAGACTATAGCAAAGAAAACTTACAATAGAATTTAACCCTTATCTTTGTGGTAGGTAAACGTCCGATTTAAGCTTAGATCATAATCTTTACACTAGCACCATCAGGTAAGAAAACTTACTCTAAGTACCATTCTGTGCTCTTGACTGTTCTTGATTTCATTCAAAACCGGAGTTTTCTAGCATGACAGGTGTTGTGGATATTTTATAAAGTTTGTTTCATATTGCTGAAGGCTCAAAAAGAGGCAGGTAGGTCTGCTGCTATATAGTTAGTCATTTTCGGGTGTCAGAGGTTTTCCATTATTGTTTGTTGTTTAAGGAATGCGCTCAAGTGCATTCTGAATGCTTTTTTAAAAAATGGTATCGTGAAGACAGCATCATTGAAAATATTTTAGAACAGGATGTAAGAAAGAATAGATCTTACAAGAGGAACAGCGGGAGGATATCAGGTAAGCAGAATGTAATCATCCACTTTGGAAGATGGCCATCACACCAAATTTAGGGGATATATCATCCAAATGACAATAAACTGTATTTTCATTCATTTATAAGACATGTTTGAACTGGTTTTGCATTTCCTGAGTCATATGATTTTTCGCTTTGTCAAAAAGAACAGAATAGCTTTCTGCAGAAATGTTTCACAATATGAAATCATGATTGTTTAGGGTTGGGTCTTTCATTAATTTCAACCCACTGAAATATTTAATTTTTACATCTTTCACCTTTTGTTTTATCTAAGGAATAACTGTACGAAAAGAAAGTGTTGTAATCAAAAAGTGTTGAATTTTTTCCTTTTTGTATCTCTAAAAATATTGCCAGAGGTGTGCAGCTTTTGATATATTCCTGTGGTTATTTTTCTATTAAAAGGTGTTGCTTTGGAAAACTTGATTAATTCCTATTCACAAAAGCTGTATTTTCTTCACTTTCAGGCACTTTAGGTGCCTGAAATCATCAGTTAACATAATTTCAAGTGACTGTAGGTATCTACCAGGCCTGTCTGTGACCCTAAATCACTGGATCATATTGATTTAAAGGAAATGGAATTTTTTATTTTTCCTGGTTTTGGCTGGGATAGAGTTAATTTTCTTTCTAGTAGCCAGTGCAATGCTGTGTTTTGCATTTACTATGAGATGATGTTTTCAGTGGTTGCTATGTAGTTTTAGTGTCTACATTAAGTATTTTAAGCTTCTCACACCCTGCCAAGTGCACAAGAAACTGGGCAAGCACAGCCAGGACAGGTGGCCCAGACTGGCCATGCTCTATGTCTCTAGGGAAGCAAGCTGGGAGGTGGGATCACTGCTCAGAAGCAGACTGGATATCAAGTTACTGGTTTTTTTTTCCTTTCACAGGTGATGAGCACACTGTATCACTTTTATTATTGTTATTGTTGTGTCACTGTTATTGCTGTTATCATCATCATCATCATCATCATCATCATCATCATCATCATCATCATCATCATCATCATCTTACTAAACCCATGAGGTTTTATTACATTCTCCTCCCCATCTCCTTGGGGCAAGAGATATAACCAGAGAATTATAAAACAGACATAAGCATTTATGATGTCAGTTTAAATCACTGAGAGATGGTTGCAAGCTGTTACCTTCTAGTCAAAAAGTAGCAGACACTGGTGATGTCCACAGAATCACACAGAACATGAAAAGTTGGAAAGGACCTCAACGATCATCTAGTCCAATCCTCCTTCCCAAGCAGGAGCATCTAGATTAAATCACACAGGAATGTTTCCAGATTGGTCTTGAATGTCTCCAGAGAAGGAGACTCCATAACCATTCTGGGCAGTCTGTTCCAGGGCTCCATCACCCTCATGATGGTTTTTCCTTACATTCAGATGGAACTTCCTATGCTCCAGCTTGGACCCATTGTCCCTTATCCTAACACTGGCCATCACTAAGGAGAGCCTGGCTCCATCCTCCTGACACTCACCCTTTACATATTTACAGACATTAAAGATGTCACCCCTCAGTCTCCTCCAAGCTGAAGACGCCCAGCTCCCTCTGCCTTTCCTCATAAGGAAGATGTTCCACTCCCTTCATCACCTTGGTGGCTCTGTGCTGGACTCTTCTAAGGAGTTCTATGTCCTTTTTTAAACTGAGGGGCCCAGAAAGGACACAATATTCCAGGTGCAGTCTCACTAGGGCAGAGTAGAGGAGGAGAAGGACTTTTCTCGACCTACTAACCACGCTTCTTCTAATACACCCCAGGATGCCACTGGTCTGGCAACCAGGGCATGAGGGCACATTGCTGGCTCATGGTCATCCTGCTGTCCACCAGGACCTCCAGGTCCCTCTCACCTACACTGCTCTCCAACTGACCAGACCCCAACCTATACTGGTACCTGGGGTTGTTTCTCCCCAGATGCAAAACCCTACACTAGCCCTGGTTAAATCTCATTCAATTTCTCCCTGCCCAACTCTCCAGCCTGTCTAAATCTTGTTGAATGGCAGCACAACCTTCTGGTGTGTCAGCCACCACTCCCAGCTTTGTGTCATCAGCAAACTTGCTGACTGTGCACTCTATTCCCTCATCCAGGTCATCAATGAATACAGTGAACAGTACTGGTCCCAGTACTGACCCTTGAGGGACTCCACTAGTTACAGGCCTCCAGCCAGACTCTACCCCATTAATGACAACTCGATGGCTTCTTCCCTTCAACCAGCTCTCAATCCACCTCACCGCTCTGCCCTCCAGGCCACACTTCCTCAGTTTGCCCACCAGGACCCTGTGGGAGACAGTGTCAAATGCCTTACTGAGGTCAAGGAAAACTGTGGGGAGCTGCAGCTGGTCCAAGAGATTGGAATGCGAGGGAGCAGAATGTGAGTTTAACTCTGACATCGAGCAGATACCTGTGTACCCTGGAAGAGGATGGAAAGTCCTAAGAAGGCTTAGAAACAAGATAAGGAATTGCTGGACTGCCAACTAGAGGGCAGCTCATCAAAGCTGCAACTGAGAGTCATCCAATGAAATGCTTGTTGCTAATTGTGTTGTCTTGTGTGTGCCAAGTGGATTATAATGCAGTGAGATACAGAGAGGATAAAAGAGAGCAGGCTGTAACAATAAATCGCTTGACTCCTCTCAACCTGTCTCGACTCTCTTTTACCTTTACTTTTACTTTCCTTCTATTTTCCTGACCGTCACGACGACAGAAAACCACATCCACTGCCCTACCATCATCCATCCACCAGGCTATATCCTCACAAAAGGCTGGTAGGTCAAACATGACTTCTCCTTGGTAAAACCATACTGACTGCTCCTAACAGCCCTCTTATCTTTGATGTGCCTGGAGTCAGCACCAAGAGCAAGTCATTCCATCACCTTTCCCAGGATGGAAGTGAGGCTGACCGGTCTGTAGCTACCCATGTCCTCCTTCTTGCCCTTTCTGAAGACTGGAGTGACATTTGCCTTCCTCCAGTTCTTTCTTCCAGTTCTTTCCCACAGCTCTGAAAATTCACTGATGAGCATAGTTGTTGGTGTTTTTTAATGCAAATGCTAATTTCTGGTTAAGTTATTGAAATCTATGACAACAGTGGTGTCATACGAATCTTTAAAATATTTGTCACACTCTCACTTTGCCAGTTAAATCTGTATGAACAGGATTCTGTTGCAATCAAGGTATCTAATTTAGCTACAGAACCTACTTAACGTGGAAAGAAAATTTTCTGGCATCTTGAGTACACGTGCACTGAACCTGAACCACACCTTTTAAAGCAATTTCAAAGACAACTGGGAGTACTGAGATAGGCTGATAATTATTTGGGTCAATCATATCACCACTTTAGAAAACATAAATTAACTTCAGTGCGCAACTAAATGTCAGGACATGAGGGAAGAGGAGCATAATTCTGGGTTTGCAAAGCTGCTTCAGCATAGTAAATCCTGATTTTTGAAAATTAAAAAATAATCTGTCAGCAAGTGCTGTGATATGCTTGTAACCTTTCCTAGGGCTGAGTTTGTTGTTTGTAACTTCTTCCTCTTCTTTACTCTCCAAATCCTTCTGCTAACTAGTGATCCAACTCCCTTTGAGAAAGAAAACAAATAAGAAAGGTATCACCTGGATGCACATCTTCTTAGCTGTTGTTTTACACAGACATCCCAATGGAACACACTGAGACTGATGGACTGTAATGTTCTTCAATTGCCCCTGAGCATGGACAGACAATAATACACATGCTGCCTTTATTTCCTGTCCTTTCTAGGCTTCTTTTGTTTGTAGTCCATTTTGTGAACTGCAGAATATTTTGCAAAAATGTGTAGCTTTCTGATTCTGAAAAGATCAAAGGTAGAAATGGCAATCAATTTTACTTGTCTTTTTGTTCAATATACAAACCTTCCTCCTTACACACGGTTTAAGTACCAGTTTTCAACTTCTGTGGTCATAAGCTGAAGTCCTATAAAGTGTTTCCTGCTGAAATGTCATGCTGTCTAGAATTCAGCAGCAAATAAATATTGCTGTCCCCACTAATTTGAAACAGTGTGAGTTTTAAATCTTTAGCTGCAGGAGATTTATTAAGATTGCAGTTTTCATCACCCTCCCTTCAGTCTATCAAAACAGGTCAAAACTGCAGAAAGCTTATTTTTCAGAATTATTTCAGTTCCTGCAAATTCCGTTTCTTTAATTCCTGGCTTAAAATACAGTTTTAGAGCAAGAACCCTAAGCTGGAAATAGATGCAGCATCTATCGATTAAAAGGTTTCAAGCTTAAAACTAACTGGTTTAATTGAAAATGTCTTTGGGTTTTGACTTTGTGGAGATCTGACAGATTCTGATGCACAGCTTTGTTTACTGAAATGAGTTACCAATGCATCAGTATGATTACTTTCTTTTAAATTCCTGAACATTCTTTGGGGCATATTTAAGAAGGATGTATGTTTTTCCTGCGCATATGATGTATGCTTTAGCTGTGTACATGTATTTTCTGCATAGAAAATAGTTTTGTTACCTCACAAACTTTTAATGAATTCCTATCAACTGTATCTTTCATGTATATAGAAATTCTCTAACATGTTCTAGGGCAGTAAAATATTACTCCATGATGGAAAGCATAAATTAATGAGATTATTACTTTTGTTTTAACTATTTTCTATATTCATTCATAAACAGATTTATCACCCAAACTTTGCACTCCCACACACAGTTTTTTCCTGTTGAAGAACTACCTGTAAAGTGCATATGTACAATCCATTTATTCAGGCAGGCTATAGATAGCTTGGTTCCAGGCAACCAAAATACTTTTGAATAAAACTCTAAGTGTTACAGAAGAGAAGGTCAGTGAAAAAGTTCAGAGAACTGAAGCCTTTTATCACAGACGGAAGAACATTACGGAGATGTTCTGAGATTTTAAAAAGTCATCACCCAATTTTAAAGGCTTTTTTAGAAGAACATGAAGTTTACTCTAAAAGAAGGGGAAAAATTAAAGGAAAAAATATCTCTATAACATCCATTCATTGCTTCCTGCTGCCATTATCTGGAGAGGCCTTGACTAAACGTAGTTTTGGCTCGGTAGTGCAACAAGCTTATATGGCAACTTTTAACTGTAAAAGGATCTTACTTCAATGATAGATGAATAAAAGAAGAAGGATGAGTGTGAATGACTCCATGTGAGTTTGCATAAGCCAGGACAGTGACGTTTTATTACTCTTTAAATTTAGCTCTCAAAGAGAAACAAATCAATTCACAGACTTGTTAAGTTATATAAAGTAAATAAAGATCTGTTTTCTTAGAACACTTATTTTATGTAACTAATTGTTCTATCTTCTGTTGTACAGCATTACAAGTCCAAGACGTTTTGCAATCATCTCATAAATGCAGCAGTCAGTTTGTGTATAACATTTCCTTCAGTTATTATTGAACACACTGTACCATAAAACAATTATTGAAAATTGTTAATTTTGCATGATGCATAAAACCCTACGCCAGATCTAGTAAAGCTAAATGTCAAGTAGTCTTCAATATAGAGTCAGGTAACCACATCTTCAAAATTCTTAGCTAGAGCATGATCAAGTTCCATACAGAAAAATAATTTATCCTCTAGGTCTGTTTTGTGGTTCACCTTCAGGATGTAAGAAAATTGCAAAAAACTTCTGTTGAGTAATAGCTAAATAACACTTTTGTCCTTTTCATCATGGTATGTTGCTTTCTCAGAGCCAATTTCAGTATCTCAGAGGCAGTTTCTGCCAAACACATTTCCTTTTCAAGACCTACTGTATGCAAAATAAAATTCAAGAGACATTTGTTTGTAACATTTCCCTACACAGTTTTGCATATGTTTTTACTTGAAACCACACAATAGTTTGCAATTGAAACCATGCATAGTTTCCCAGGACTTTATTATACTAGCAATAATCATCTTTTGTGTGCTCAAAATAACACACTTCTGTAACACAATTTAAACCCATCATAGCCAGTTAAAATTAATTATATAAGCATATATATATATATGCTCAGGCATATGTATCCTGAGCATATATATATGCGCTCCAATTATCAGTCATATAGTGAAATTACACGTTAAAAATATTCACTAACATCTAGAAGTCGTGGGTTGTTTTGTTTTTTTTCTTGAAATCTTACACTGAATTATTATATTTCAAGAAGATTTGAATGATAGGATCACAAAACTGTAGAATCATATAATGGTTTGGGTTAGAAGAAACTCCAAAGATCAGCTGCTTCTAACCCTCCCTGACTGCCTGGCAAGAACTAAAAACATCAGTGTGTCATCAACAATGCTCTCATCCTAAATCCCAAACACAGCACTACCCCAGCTACTAGCAAGAATACTAACTCTGCTGAAAACCAGAACATGCTCTTTTTGATGCAGCCTGATATACAGTTGGGCTTTTGGGCTGAAATTGCACACTGACAGCTCATGTTGAGCTTTACATTATCCAACACTCCAAAGTTCTCCTCAAAGCTGCTCTCAATTCATTCTCCACCCCACCTGCTTGGGGTTGCACTGACCCACATTCAGGACCTTGCACATGGCCTTGCTGAATATAAATTATATCTATATATGTATACTATATTGCTTAAAAGAAAAATGTGTTTAAAACCATGTATATAATTCTGCTTATTTGTAGATATGTATGCACTGATTTATATGTGGGTTTTTCATTCCAGTAACAAGAATGTTGTTCATATTAGGTATATCAAACTAAAATACTTTGAAACTTCAGAAGGTTTAGGCTTGATATCTACAGGAAAATCTCTGAAATTGTAAATTTCAGAAGTTCTATGGTTTTGTTGGAATTTCAAAGAATAAAATTTATTAGATACCTTCTCTAAGAGGCTTACTCAGGCAGGTGAAGAGAAAGATAGAACTAATAGGCCTAAATAAAAGATTTTCTCCAAGCCTTACTTGCATTGAAATGCCATGCCTTGGCTCTACAAAGAAAAAGTCCTTGACTGAAACACTCCTTATAAAAGGAATATAACCTTTAAAAAGTTACTATATATGAATAAAGACTCATGGAAGGGCCAGCTGGTCTGCAACATAAAGAAACCTGCATTCACGTCTTTCTATAGAGACCAATATGAATGAAAATGCTGTGCTCATTTAACTTAAAAGTAGAGATGGTATTCCTCCCATTGACTTTTGAAGTTTGCAGGTTTACCTGTCTACTGAGGTCCTGGAGCATATTCAGAGAAGGGTAACCACGCTGCTGAAGGGTCTGGGAAACAAACTTTATGAGAAGCAGGTGAGGGAGCTGAGGATTTTTAATCTGGAAAAGAGGAGGCTGAAGGGAGACCTTATCACTACCTATAAGTACCTAAAAGGACGTTTTAGAGAGGTGGGTGATGGTCTCTTTAGCCAAGTGACAGCTGACAGGAAAAGGGGAAATAGCCTCAAGCTGCTCCAGGGTAGGTTCAGATTAGATGTTAGGAAAAAAATTCTTCACTGAAAGAGTTGTTGGCATGTGGAACAGGCTGATTTGAGTCACCATCCCTGGATGTATTTAAAAGACAGTTAGATGAGGTGCTTAGGGATAGGATTTTGGGGAGGACAGCTATGGTTGGATTTGATGATTTTAAAGGTCTTCTCCAATATAGTCATTCTGTGATTATGACATAGGATTGAGGTAGTAGAGTCTGAAGTATATAGCCATCTGCTTTAGGATAAGATGAATACCTGTCTTTACTCCACTGACTGTGTTTTCCTGATCTGATTAAAAAATGAGTTTAGATGGCTGCTCAAAGGTAGCCAGTGCTCTGTAAAGACCAGAGGCTTAGTTGAGGCCAGTCTACTTGGTGGTTTGCTGAAGAGTGTTCTGCACATCTCTGGCTGTTTTGACTTGCACCCCATGAACCACAGTGCAAGCTTGCACACCTGGTTCACATGCTAACTCTGAAAGTTAAGCATCTTAACTTCAAAATTAATACTTTATGGATTTGATTCATTGGCAGTACATATGTTCATAATAGTGTTTTAGGTGCCACAAGTCCTCCAAATCCAAAACTGTGCACACAATGGGCAGAAGTGACTAATGGTCAGGGAGAGTCCTCTGTCATTCTGGATCAACAGTTGGAGTTCAATATTTCAACATACTGTCAAAGTATTTCAAATGGCAATACACATTCATGTGTATTGGGCATCTACAGTGAATTGCACACATCTTAATTTGAAGATGAAACACATCCTTGAGCTTGCACAAAATGTATCCCACAATACATTTCATAGTTCGTAGATTAGTACCCTTTAGTAATGAAACTACATGAACTGTCACCTTATTATTTTTTATAACTGAATGATAGACATGACATTTGTTTGAATGAAAAATTAAAGAAAATTTTGAAATATCAAATGTTGTTTTGAAGTAGATTTTTCTTTCCCTGCTCTGTTCTAGCTGGAAGGAGGATTCAGGCACAGCAAGCACAGAAGGTGGCTTTTGTGCGAAGGAGAATAAAAACAAGGTCTTTGAGGCCAGCACTGGGCTGCTGCTATGATTTATTTCAGAAAGTTTCTAAACAATGAAGCTGCCAACTTTTTCTGCAAACATTTATTTAACACTCTAACTATCAGAAAATGTGTCCTTATTATTTACTTTGAGTTGCAGGTGAAGAATTTGGATGTGGAAACAGTGGGGAAAAAAAAAAGATGAAAATGTTCATGATTTGTGTTCCTTAACAAATTCTCCACTCAAGCAACTCTCACCAGAGTTCTGGTGACAGATAATATTCCTTTCGATTTTTGACGATGCTGTTTTACAAACAATGGGCTTCTTCACATTTGCTCAGAGTTTAAACTCTGCAATCACAGAATAGTGAATCAAAGTACTTGATTTTCTGCAGCAAAAAGTCAATACCAAAACTATAATCCTATCAAGGGACCTTATTTTTCACTAACTGAATAATTTAAGATCTATTTAATTCTTTATATATGACTGTATCTCAAAACTTTGACAACCTAGGATGAAAATAGAACCTGGCTTTATTGGATATATTTTAATTTTTTTCCTCAGGTTTCATGTGATATTTATTAGAAGGGTTGATATGATTTTATTTAATATATTTCTGTTTCAATTTTGTCTGTTTTAGGAAAGCCTAGAATAGGAATATTCAAAAGCAGAAAGATTTTCTTAATGTTAGCCAGTGTGATGATGTTGACAGCTGGGAGAACTCTGAGATTTTTTAATTATTTGGTGGGTTTGGTTTTTTTTTTTCCTTTCAGGGGATCTGCCTCAGGGTCAGAAAAAAATTGTGAAAATTATTAACATCAAACCTGGTTTTGATCTGATTTAGGAAAATATTTCCCAAAATAAAACGTGTTCAACAATGTGAATGAAAGCAGAGTAGTCTATCTGAAGGCAGGTCAGAGCACATAGATTTGTGACTGTGACGTTTGATTACTGCAGTATGAGTAAACCTTAACTTCCTTTGAATTACAAATGCTACCAACCTTTGGAGAGTTATGACTGAGGGTAAATATGAAAATAAACTCCTCATTCAAGTTTACCATATAAAGATACACAGTCTGAACAACAGCAGAACAACCAGGTCTGTTTGCATTTGAGGTAAAGGTCTGTACTTGGATTTTAGATAATTTCAATTAGCTGTTAAAGGGCAATCTACATTTGTATATTTATCCACATTTCATAAAGTTTAAGACTGAGAACCCTTGTTATTTTAGTTACAGAAACAGCTATACCACACATGAAGAGAGGCCTTTGCTTCTCCTATAAAGAAACTTTAATGACTGCCTCAAATTAGATTCTGCAGTAATGAATGTCAGGACTTGACAGTGCTTTGACATAACCTTCAAATGGTATGACAAACAGAAATGAGCCGCGAGGAAAGCATGGAAGACTGAAACCTTGGCCCTACCCAAGAACATGTCAATGGCACCTCTGACCACCCCTGCTACTGTACTTGCCTTTCCTCAATAATTTACAAAGCTGGGTATTCTATAGCATCCATAGGGTGGTGCTTAATAAATTTCCCAGCTGAACAGTTTATCTTATTCTGATTATTACTGCTACCACCAAAACTGTTTGTTCCCCTCTTTAGCGAGATAGAAAACATGCTTGTTTCTTCTTTGCAGTACTTATATTTGTCTCAAGGTCATTACAAAATAGCCCTCACTCTGTTGCCTTTTATATAAACCAAACTCTTACTCTTTTCCCGTATGCTTTGGGTTTTTTTTTTTACTTCTGACCACTGCCACTGCATTCTTACAGAGTCTCTCCAAATGTCTGAAAACATTCTTGCAAATGTGTTTATTTTCATCTCCCATTCTATATTTCGTAAGCTGATTATGTGTACTGGAAGAAAAGAACTTCCATCTCTACTGAATTATGNCCCCCCCCCCCCCCCTTTCTTTTCCTTTTTCTTTCAAATCAGTTTGTCAGGATCATTTCTATTCTGTAGAATATATTTCTATATTCTGTTTCTGGAGTGCTGTCTCCAGTATGCTTGAATGCATACATGCTGATCTTCAGCAGTGAACTGTCCCCCAGGAACCTCCTTGGATGACTTATCCTCTATGAGTTATCAGAGCAATGAAGCTGGGCTAGAAGAACTTGACACCGACTTCCTCCATAAAACAATATTCACTAATTTCCAGTATGGTTGGAGATTTTTATGTCTAGTTGTTTTGGGCTTTGATTTTATAATACACTCATCTGTGACTGACTAAAAATACTGCTTTAGATAAATCACTTGTTTTTGAAGCAGAATATACCGGTTATTAACAATCAAATAACAAAATGTGAATTAAAGCATCTGACACAGTTAAATGTATGTTTGCCTTCTAAAGAGTGAATCTTTTCACCTAGGTGGGCGTTCAGGAAATACGTTGCAGATGTATTTCATTAATCTTTTCATCATTTATTGTTCTATGTAAACAGCTTGTTCAGCCTGATTCACTCAGCAGATGCTGAGCTCCCAGAATATATAGCATTGGGTATTCAGGAAAGCCCAAGCACCACAATTTCAGATTTCAGAACCTTGAACTATACAGTCACAAACAATCAACCGTCTGCCAAAATAACATAAAGGTGTTTTTTTTTGTCTTAAATGCCTCTTCACTATATAGTTCAATAAAAGCAATTTGTGTTGTCTGTGGTGACCTTTATGCAGTATTACATGGTTTGCAGAGGAAGTGTGTCTGATCAATAGTTAGTTCTTAGGGATGAGAGTGTCTGAACTTCTGGATTCTTCTGCTGGAAGAGAATCGTTAAGAATAGTGGATGTGGTAGGACTGGGCTCTGTGCCGTGGGAACACAATTTATTGCAAATTAAGTGATTTGTTTAGAAACCTGTCCTTATTTCTCTGAATAACTTGATAAAAATTTCTAAACAAACAAATTTTAGCCTAGGTTTAGCCTGGTGTTTTTAACTAATGGTATTTATGATTAATTACCAAGACCATGCTGACTCCTTGGGAGAATTACTGACTTGTGAGGACAAACAAAAGAAAGATGCATGTGTGCGTTCAGAAATATTTCTTCAGCCTTGCATGTTTTTCTGTCAACTTTAAAGATTTTATATTGTAGAAATGTTAATTTTAATAAATTGGTTCATTTTAATCATTTGGTTCTGATGAGGTAAAGACTTAGAATACTGGAATGTCAGTGATATAAAGCCTATTTCTAGTTCAACTCTTAACCTTGTTGAGGTCTTATAAAAGATCTCTCACTTTCTGCATAAAAATCATACAGCAGAACATTTTCACATAACAAGTTTACTGATGGCAAATCCTAAAAATTGGACCTTAACACTGACTTTGAGAAAAGTTTTCATTCTACAGCACAGTAAACTTAATCCCAGTCTCTACATAGCTCATTGAAGAGCAAATCCTTAATCACTTAAATCCATGTTAGCTTTCCTTTACCAAGGTATTTGATTTTAATCACTAGAATGATTTAAGAGGTAAAAGAGATTTCATTTAATATATTTGGAACTATTTCAAAGTTAAAACAAAAGTAAACACATTGTCGCCACTAGTATTCATATAGTAATCCTTCCAGTTCCACTATTCAGAAACTTCTGAATTTCCTCACATGTGACAACTGGATCAATTTACCTAAGCATTTACTGCTATACTACTCCATACTTTGTGCTTTCTGGGCTAAGAAGTAAATGTTATAGTTTATTTCAAATTAAGAGAGGTTTTATTGAAATGGGAAGAACTTACTTCCAGTATACTTCAATTTTATGCAACTTCTTGTTTGCTTCCATTACCAGTTTTCATCTAGCCTTGCAGGAGAAATATAGTTATTACATATTATCTAACCAGTCTCTAGCTATGTTCTTATAATGTTCTGCAATAAAAATGACTCCCGGATGTGATGCAGTTAACAAAATCTAGAATAAAATGCATAAAAGCATGAAATAAATGGTTGGCATCTCATGAATTAATCTATGAAATTGTTATAAATTACATTAATTTTAAATTAAATTAATATTCAGTAATTCAAAACCAAGCAAAAATTCAACAAAAATCCCAAGAATAACAACAACAACAACAACAAAAAAAAACCAACCTTAAAACATAAAGAAAGAATGAAATAATTAAACTAAGAAAAAAGCCTTTGTGTAAGCTTTCTGGTGGCAATTCTAGGAGGATAGCAAGGGAAAAGGATAGGAAAAAAAAATCAAAGAAATACCTGGAAAATAATGATAAAATAAATACTTGATTGCTTCAAGGAGGGCAATGGTTACTACAATCATGACTAACACAAAAAGATTTGATCTTGGAAACTTCAAAAATCCTATTTTGCCTGGATGTGTTTTTCTACATAGCTTTATTCCTTTGGGCAACTTTGACAATAGAAAAGAATGTATGGGACCAAAAAATGGTTAAACATATGTTCATATTTTTTCAGCCCTATTTTCTCCTTCATTTAAGATTTAAAGGCAGGCTGTATTTCAAAATGCACTTACCTGCAGCAGCAAACTGTGTAGCAGTGCATTCACTGTTCATAGTATCCTTTCCACTCATGGTTTCTGTTGGCTAAGATGTTCAGAATCAGACATTAAAGTATACCTGCAGATTTTATGTACAAAATTTTTCAAGCATTTAAGCAATTTCAACCAACTTTCTACAAGCACTTCAGATAACCATCATATTTCAGAAGTCCTCACTGAAGCAAAGTAGAACGTATGATCCTGTTTGATGGTATGGTAACAAGACAATTATTCTGATAAGACAGAACCCCGTACTCTGAGTCAAAATTACTCAGCCTCCATCTTTCAGGTTCCTCATGAGTTTTTTTCCTTCTTTATATTTTCATCTTGATGTGAAATACCAGACTAATTCATTTCTGTACTTTGTTTTCCTTTCAAGCACGATTCAGTCTGACATTAAGCAGGAAGTCTGAACTGACATTTCCCAAAGAATTTAATAAAATGTGCAACTGTGTTTTAAATCCAGAAAGGAAATGGAGGCTGGGTCTCACTGTATCTGAAGATGTGCAAATGTATTCATTGATTAATATATACATACAATGTTGAGGTGAAATCTTGACTCTCGACAATTTAGCAAAGTATCTGACCTTTCATTTCTCCACTTTCCCTTCCAAAAAAAGATGGGAAATCTGTCTCCTATTTTTGTGTACTACTTTGAAATTTACTGGAGAAAAACTATCATTATAAACCCTGTAAAATATCTTATAAAATACAGTTAAAAAGCAGAAGAGTGGCTGATGTGTTTTCTTGCTGATATTTGAGACACCTCTCTGTGCTAAACAAATTCTATTTGAGCATAGCAGCACGACATAAGGAACCCTGCTTCTTTCACCTAATGTTATTGTTCTTGTTATAGTAAATATGCTGCCAAATATACCCATATTCATCAAAATCTCTTATCTTTTCATTAACAAGTATATGTAACATACAGAGTTACTGCAAATGGTTGAGACTTTGAAGTAGTTTAGCTAATAAAATACATTGGTTGCAACTTTATTTATATTACCAGTGTGACCCCTCACTTCCTTGGCTTTCAGAACTTTACTTTTCCAAAGTTTTCTATTGTTCTATAATCTGTAAATGGTTTTTAATGGGAAAAGCCCTTGAGGGGTGAAGAACAGAATCTCAGCCCTCTCAAAACTCAGCAATATTAAATTTTACTGCTGTCTTTTGAGAAAGTGCTTATTTCCAGACATAAATATTTGATATACACAGATGGTAATGTACTTGTTTTTCAGTGAATTGCAAAACAGAATTCATGGTAGGGACAGTTGCTTGGTTTTTAACAATTAGAAAAAAATATGTATTTTTTTGATTGCTAGTTCTTTAAGGAGAGGTTACAATTTTTGACTCAGACATGTGCAATGCCAAGAGGCACCCAAGGGCTATGAATTTACTGTAGTTGCAGAAAGGACAGGGTTTATTTCTCCTCTACAGATTCCTGGTGATAACTTAAGCACATTAATGGAACATGGCCAAAAAATTGTCTTCTTTCTGTTCTACTCATTCCAATACACAACCACTTTGAGATGAAAAAGGGGCGGGGGCAAAGAAGGAGGAAGTGGAGGAACTGTGCCTTTTTCATGCTTCTCAACTCAAAAGCAAACAGCTTTTGAGATATTAATATGGGTATAAAGTTGCATTTCCACATTGTGGTAATATCAGGAACATTTCAGAGGCTGTCTCAACAGATAGGAAAGTACTGCAAATTGCTAATTTGCACAGACAGCAGTATGTCCTCTGTAAAAGACAATGCTAATGGGGAAGGATGCCTTTTTATTAATGTCTAATCCCTCGTGTCCAGGGACTAAAGAACAAAACTGCACTGTGAAGCTTCTCACAAAATGTTCACAGATACATGGCCTATAGCCACGTGTCTGCACAGTATTATGCCTTTAGAAGAAACCCTGTATGTAAAGGTCTGCCAGCAGAAGCCACAACAGCCTGAACAGACAAGGGAGGTTTAGATCATTTAAAGCTGAAGCTTGGATGGCAGTTGTCTAAGCCAGATGCAATTGATTTTATGTTCTTCTAACTGTGTGTGTGTAGTTTATTTAAACAAATTTATTTCCACTGAGAGGAGATAAAGCCTGCACTGTTGGCTTTGTTTCCTATGTTTCTGACAATGTGACTCAGCGATTTCTGAGCTAGGAAGATCTTCTGATGTCTATGAGTCTGCTCACATCCTCCTCAATAGAAAAAGGTGACACTATCCACTGAATGTTTGACTGAGCTCAGCAACTGATTCTACATGTGGTTCAGAATTATATTAAGAAGAAGAATGTTCATCTCTACTATCATGACTTTCCTCTTACAGCCTATCATTAGCCACCCACTGAAGTGTCTGTATCACAAAGGCTTGAATTCAAACATAAAGTCGAAGGTCAATGTAATGAATCATAGTAAGATACCAGTTTCATATAAACATTTTCCATTATAAATAATAGAATTTTAAAAAGCAAATGACAGAAGAAAAAAAAAGGGCTTTATGTCACAGGTGAGGTAAAAAATGGCAGCTAAGGACTGACTTCCCAATTACTTGACACACGCAATGCTGCTCTGTCAGAAAACTTGCAGCTGCATTGTTTAGTTGGAGCTTTGCAAATAGAGGTTCAAAAAGACAAACATTAAGCATCCCTTATAGTAAGAATAAATAGATGAATAGAAGTATTTAGCCTAGTGGATATTTGAATATACTTTTCAGATGGGTGAAAAAAATACCCCACAAAAAACAATACCCCAATCATGCAAACAAAGCAGACAGTGTCAATCAGCCCAATTTGACAGGAAGGTCAGACTTATCCCAGCCTGCAAAATGCTTAGGGCATTTAATATTACAAGTAGTGAAATCCAAATAAGAGAGATCGGGTGATGAATGAGATTTGCTACAGAAGTTAATAAAATCAGGATAACTCTTCTAGACAAAGAATAGTTTTCTATTGAAATTATTATTTTTTTCCACTTTAAGTTTCACTTTGGATACTAACTTGAATTTTAATTCCTATTTCTCTAAAACACTGTCACTAAATAAAGTATTTCTATAATCATTTTTCCATGGTTGTGATAAAAAATTGATTAGACAACAAAGGATCCAAAATATTTATATTAACCATATCAACTGAAAACAAAACATTATTTTATCATGAAACTCTTTTCAACAGCTACAGATAGTACATTTATTCCTTATATCAATAGGGGAACTTAGGAGGTGTTTAAGGTTTTGCAAAAGCTTCTGAAAAAAGTATAAAATTTTTTCCCATGGAAATCACTGATAAAATTCTACTGTAACACGTGGTCATCCAGTCATGGGTTTTGTGACAAAGTATCAGTGACCTACAGATTTATTATATCTCATCAAAGATTCAAATACATAACAATTTATTTTGATTTGTTCTGGTGCTGGAGTAAGGCAAGTTATTTAGGAAAAATTACTAGATCCCCATAGACTATGCTTATTTCAACAAAGCAGCTACTTAAATAATTTTTACCTTGTTTGCTTTATGGAAAGAATAAAAAAGAAAAGTATCTGCCCCAAACGTCCTGAAATTAAGTCTTTCCAAATGGCAGTTACAGGGCTTAGTTGTTACTTGAGACCCTTGGATTCATCCAGTAAAATTGTGTTAAGATCAGACAGCTGTAAGATCAAACTATATGTGTAACAGCCAGTAAAATTCACATGAAATTTTAGTCATGCAAAACTGGTGGTTGTATCTCCAAAAGACTCAATGAAAATTCTTCAAGGACAAATGATACCACAGATGTTTGTGAACTGATTGAACATACAAAAAAGCTGAAAAGGAGGATTTTTTTTTTTAAGGCAATTAGCTGTGCTTGTTACTTCCCACTACCAGAAGAGAGAAAAAACCTAGAAATTGAGATGTTAACAGTTTCCCCATAAAGTTTGAACTTGTCTCCAATGACAAAAGAATGTAGGTAAATAGGTAGTAAAAAGGGATAGAAAGATGTAAGATAAACAATAGGAGAAAAATGAGACAACATAAGGAAAGAAGAAAACATAAGAAAACAAGTATTGAAGAAACAGGAATGAGTTCATAAATGTATTTGTTTCAAATATATACTAATATCAACTTATTTTAGTAAATGCAATCTTGAATGAGAATACAAGATACAAATACTGCTTTGTTACAGCATGGAAGAGTCTAATCTTCACCTACCTTTATGTTCTTTAACCCACAGAGAATTTACTGCTTTTCTGGACAGAATAGTACATTTTTCCCATTAGAGTAAAATTTTATTCCATTTGTCAAAATTACCTGTGAAAAGCTGTTTCCTTTTCAGAAGACAAACCTACCTGATTCAGAACATTTTCTTGGGTAAAGGAGTTACACACTCCCGATGCATCCTTCTGCCAAGGACTGTGTCATTACACAAATGTTTTGTAGCCTTGTCAAAAGAAATTTCCAGGCAACACTGCATTTGCCACCATAAACTACTGAATAATCCATCCAGATTCCAATCATACACAGAAGAATCAGAAACCTCTACTGGAAGAATATGGAAGAGATTTATTTTTCTTCTTAAAACTCTTCTATATCTTGTTTGTACAAATAAAAACAGGACAACAAATATTGAATTAAAATTTCAAATTTTTTCTCAAAAATACTAGTAGTTTTCAACTTATATATGAAATCACTTAAAAGTTACTCTGAGCAGAAAACAGACCTGTACAGGTACACAAAAAAAACCCCAACCCTGTTACCAGTGGTGAGCTATTTAAAAGCATTCCAATACTATATTTTGATCTTACGCACTTAACTGGCTTTTTAACCAGCAAGAGGACCACATCCTGGAAAAGAAGCTACTTTGACACATTACTCTGCTTATAGGTCCACAAGATTTCTGTTGTATGTTATACTTTGGCTTGTGATCACCCTAAGAGGTGCAAAGCAAATGGGAGTTGGGATTTCATTTAACAGTGAATTTTCTAAATGTTCTTCTACTGCAGAAGCAGCTGCAGCTAAATAACCTTAGTGCAAACACTCTTCAGGAGGCCTGATTCTCATTTACAATAAGACCCTTTTCCCTGACAGTGGTACTGATTAGGAACCTTTAAGACATGGTAAATGTAATTTTAAAAACACTTTACACAGCCAGTGCTAATCAAGGGGGCTAAGGATAAGTGAAAATTAAGGTCCAAGTACTCTATGACCCTCCTCCTTTCTCATGGCATCACTGAAAGAGTAAGTAATTGCTTTTTAAATAAAAACATGTTGCATGTATGTGGTTTATAAAACTTTCTGCAGTAATGAAAATCTAAGAAGGGAAATGAAAGCAAAGTCTGTAGAAAGGCTACAGCAACTTTCTTTAGACCAACTGACCCTACTATAACAAGTAGCTTTTTGGCACAGAAACTCTTTGATCCAATAATGTTGTGGTTTAACCTGGCCAGCAGCTAGAATAACCACACAGCTATGTGTTCATTCCCCTCCCAGTGCGATGGGACAGAGAATCAAAAATTAAAAGAAAGTTAAACTCAGACAAAGTTCAGATAAAGTTTAATAGGACAGAACTGGAAGATGATCATGATGATAAAACTAGTGACAAACAGCATAAATTCTCATTTCTACAGCATAGTCATTTGTTCATACTGTAACAAATATATTTTGGTCAATTTTGATGAAACAATATTGTTGTACAGTGTTTTCTGAGAGACAAAACTGTGGCAAGAGGAAGTAACTAACCAAAACTCTGGTGTGTATATCCAAAGACATTTACAATTTTAAAAGAAGAGAAAAAGAAGTTTGCTCCCTTTTAGCGGTGAAAGCCATTATTGACAAAGACAATTTGTCTGAACAGAAAATATTGAACCAATATGTTCATATTTCCCAAAAGGTTGACCCTGATGAAAATTACTAGAGTTTAGACCTGTGCAACTAAGCAGCCTTTGGAAAAGAAAAAAAAAATCTTTGAGCTAAAGACTCTCGTAATGAGAGAAATAAAACAGTTTTATCTGGAATATTAAGGGACAACAAAGGATTATTATCCTTTGGAGAAGAAGGAAAAGAATTATTATTATGCCTTCCCTTAATGCAATTCATGCAAATATGTTATGATGTTAATACATCTTTGAAAATGAAACAGAACGGGCAGATGAGCCAAATTCACATCAATGATTTCTTGAATAGTTTTAACAAGAAATAGATACAAGTCATACCATATAATAATAATATAATATACAGTAAGAGACACAATGTATGTACATTACGTACAATATATAATATTTATAATAAATATTTAATGTTTATAATGAACAGGTTAAGAATAACTTTGCATAAAATAAATATGAGTGTGAGAAAAACTGTAGGTTGTGGAAAAAATGAAGATGATTCGCCCTAGGCACAATATTGTTTTAAAAAAACAATTAAGTTGCTAATTGCACTTATAGGAACCCAAACTACCTGTCTTGGAGTAGTTCCATCTTGATCCCTAATTTAGCATATATGTGATTTGGATTTTTAACTACCCCAGCTTCACAAATCCTTATAAGCACTATGAGGAGGCACAAGGAATTATGAAGAATGTGTAGGATTTTACCAACACTCTTGAAATGCTTTTAGACCTCTATAGCACTTTTATATAATGCTTTTTTATAATGCTTTTTTATAATTATGTTTTATATATAATTTTTTAATGCTTTTAGATCTCTATATATTTTTTTAGAAAAAATAATTATTCACCTTTATTTATTGTCATATCACTTAAAATGAGTTTTATACAAAAATCATGAAGGGGGGTGTGTGTTCAGTGTCACCTCACAGAGGAGCATAAAGAAAAAATGTTAATTATCTTAAATCTTGATGTTATTTTTCTTTCATTTTGACAGGGACTATTTTCTCCCCTCAATATCTGAACCTAACATTCATGTGTACATCCTGGCAGTTTATGCATTCATGCTTAACTCAGTTAAAATTCAAAAGTTTGGAAACTTATCTGAACTGTCATTTGTTTGTCCTGCTGACTTCAGCCGCAGGCTGAAGGTAGTGTGCAAATTGGAGCAGCTCCAGGCAGGGTGACTCTGAAAACCATCTGTTTTACCATGGTTTTTTCTCAGTCCCAGGAGATAGCCCCTTACTATTGGACTGTGATAGAAACTGGAAGCTGCTAATGACAGCTTGTGTACGCTATATGTTTTGTAAGTCATTGAAACATGTACTGCATCAGTACGTATTGGGTTCTTTTCAATGGAAGCTGTATGATTAAAAACCTCAGGAGGGAACAAATACCCCAGGAACAGCAGTTGCTCAGCTAATGCAGATAGAGAAAAGTTCTAAAATAATTGAATGTGATCTGGGCAAAACATGTTCATTAACATATGACTCAAAAAGTTCAGACTGCTCACATTACCGTAAGACAGATATCCTCATAGAATTTGCTGTTTTATTTCTTTGCTTTCTCCAACCAATTTCAGATAAATATTATTTTTGTTTAATAAATGTCTCGCTTATACTTTCTGATCTCAAATTCTGTAAGTGAAAGACAACTGATGCATGTGCTCAGGCAGTATTTGACTCAGAAGTTGCAACTGATGGCTAGAATTATGAAATTCTACCCTGGATTACTTGGAAACAAAGGAACATAAAAGCATTCTTAAGGGAGAAAGGGGGAGACAGGAGTGAGGGGAAGTGCAGCAAGTCTTATAAATATGGCAATCTGAAATAGAGAGAATTACCTTTTTTTTTTTCCTCTTGGGCAAAGTATGTCCTGTGATAAGTGAATTTTCAAACCGATGGAGGATTTTGAGATGTTTAGGTAGTAACACTGATGAAAACCATCTGGAAATATGTAAACAAGCTACCTAATACCTTCCTCTTCATAGCAAGATTATTAAATATTTCCTGTTTATCCTCTCTAATCAAGCAGGAGATCATAGGAAAAATTCCAGTGTTGGTCTTATTTGGGGTGGTTGTAGAAACACAGGATAGATTTGCTAATATCAGATGTTAGCTAAAATAAAGATATTCAGAAATCTAGTTTTGATAGAGAGCTCTGTATTTATCACAAGTTTTTGTGAGGTTATTTTTTAAAAGGAAAAATTGACAATTCTGAATCAAGTTTAACATTACAAAAGAAAAAAGAAAACAAACCCAAAACCCAATCCCCAACAAAAGTCCTCAGAAATAAACTTTTAAACACAGAATAATACAAAAAAATCAGTTTGAAAGAGGCCACTGGAAGTCATCTGCTGTGAGCTTTTTCTCAGAGCAAGTGTGGCTTCAAAGCGAGATCACAGAGCCTTGACCAGCTGAATGCTGAAATACTTCAGGAATAGTGACCCTGCAGCTGCTCTATGTAATGTGTTCCAGTGCTTAACCCTTGACAAGGGGGAGAATTTCTTCCTTATACCCAGTTGCATTTTGTGTTCTGCCACTTGCAACCTCTGTACTCTACCTGCTTATTATGCAACCAAACGAGTCTGGCTCCATGTTTTCTGTAATACCCCTTTTTAATATCTGCCATTAGCTATAGAAGTACAACTATTATCTATGTGCTTGAGCCTTTTCTCATCCAAGACAAAAATACTAAGTCAGACTTTTTTCTAATCAGGTCATGTATTACAACTCCCTAACCATGCTGGTGGCCTGACACTAAACTCTCTCCAATTTGTTGACATTTCTATTGTACATAAGGCCCCAAAGTGGACAAACTACTCAGGATGGAAGATCAGAAGGATCTTCCTCTACTTCTAGGAAGTAGAGGAAAGCACAATCCTCAACTTGTGTGCTACCCTCTGGCTAATGCAGCCCAGGGGATGTGGTCTTTAGCACTGCAAAAATGCTCTGGAGAGCCACATTCAACTTATCCACCGAGGTTCCTAGGACCTTGTCTGCAAGACTGCTCCTTGCCTGTACAACGTAGAGTTCTTCTGTCTTCACTTCTCCTTGCTGGACATGATGGGGATCCTGTTCCTGTAATGCCTAACATTGTTCATGTTGCACAGCTCATCCAGTAAGACTTGTACATACATATACATTAAAATATTATAGTTTTATCCTTTAAAAAAATCTGCACTTTGAAGTCAGCTGACTAGAACAGGCAGAATTTTTAATTTAACATTCAAATGTTAACTAAGCATATATATATATATATATATATACACACACATACATGTATATATTCAAATGACCTCATCTAGACGTCTGTGGAAAAAGCATCACCTGGCTTAAAGAGATTCCAATCTCCTGCATCACCTGTTTGAGTGATACTTTGTAGTCTATTAAAAGCGATTTGAGATTGCACAGCAGGAAAACAGAAAAACAGAGCACTAAAGATTTCCTTTCAACTCTGTCTTCTAGATTACGCAATGAGAGATTTGTTACTTGTTATTTCCTTTGCTGTGATGATGTGTTGATATAGTGTGTCCCATCCCTGACATGCAAATTATGCAGATTAGTGTGCATTTTCACTTAAGCAATAAAAACAAACAACTGAGGAAAACAAACAATACAGAAATATGAAACAAAGCATGAAAAAAGGAGCAGAGAAAACTACTGTGCAGTTTTGGACAGGTGCCTCATTCTGCTAAGCACTGTCTTCAGTGACAGCTAATCTCTTTGTTCTCAAAGACTCCTGCTATCTAGACAATGAATGTAGAAGTTACTACTCTCCTCCTTTTTTTTGTTTTTCTTGGAGTAACTTTTTCTTGATAACTCCTTTAAAACCAGATTAGAATAATTTTAGAAGTTAAAAGATAGTAAGTAGGACAGGAAATGTTGCATTTGACTGTTATTCTTTTACGTAGGTGAAAAGTAAATGGATCTGCTTCATTACAGTTGGTATTAACATTGTTGATATAATGAACGACTTAGTCTCTTTTTTATTAGAACATAACTGGTCTATTAGGTATTTTTGTCTTGTTGGTTTGTCAGAAATAGAATTAAAAAGATGATGAATGGTTACCAATAAAGTAAATGTTTTTATATCTTTATGAATCCTGTTCGTAATGTTAATAAATTTTATGTCTCTCATACCATTGCCACTGTCCAAGAGAACAGTTAAAGAAACCTTAGTTTCTGAGATCTCTATTCTTTTTTCCATGGTATACTGGGTGCACACATATTTTTAGGCAGAGCCTGTTGCACTCTTCTGGGAGATACATTATGCAGAGTCAATACTCTGCCATGCATGCAGACTTGAATATCTGGGGAAGGATGTAAAAACATTTCCATTTACATGATGAAGTATAAAAGATTTCCAGCAGAGAAAAGGGAACTTATTTAAGTTATAGATATTCTGCCCTTGGATGTAAACAAATTAATATAGATAATAAAGATGTGTATTAAAGACTGCTTGGCATCTTGACATTATTACTTCTGCAAACTACTATTTAATAATAAAAAAAATTCTCCTTATTTACTCCCTTTCATCTGATAACAATTGTGAACATTAATTAAAACATTGTAAAAAGCAGTAAGTAATGTATCACTTGAAAAAAAAAAAAAAGACATTGAAACAAGTAATTTCATGAATAACAGTCAATAAAACTTGGATTTCAAAGCCAGTATTCCCCAGATACTCTGGTTGCGTGTACACACTGAAAAGCTTTGATCATGAATATGGATCTCCATATTGTCTACTGCCTCGTCTTTGTTTTAGGACCAAGAAAATACTTTCTGCTAATTCAAAATCTGGGTGAGCTTTCTGGGACATGTGCAGAGGTTGTTTCCTTTAAATAACAAGGACTGACAAAGTGCTAAGTTTGGCTTTCCCCATGTTTCAATGATGTTATACGGCAGGGAATATCCCGCTGTCCAGTTTGGGTCCTGGCTGTGCTCTTCCAGTTTCTTGTGCACCTGGCAGGGCGTAAGAAGCTGAAAAGTCCTTGACTTAGTATAGATATTACAACTACATAGCGACATCAGTGTCTTATCGACATTCCAATGCTAAATCCAAAACACAGCACATACCAGCAACAAGAATGAAAATTAACTTTATTCCAGGTGAAACAAGGACAATGGGAATTAAACCAAATGCTTTAAATTATTTTCTACAAGGTAAGTAGATTGCATGCAATACATGCAATAACACAAGAAGAAAAAAACCTAAACCAAAGCATAATCATCCTCCATTTAAGCTTCTCAGGTCAGAGACACAAACAATATTTCTAGCACCTGTAATTCCATATGCAGAGGTCTCCATTCAAGAAGAAATCAAACAAAATAATTTACACAAATAACAATTGCTTTTCAAGCTGAAACAAAAGCAAGGCATACCTGTAAGCAAGTTTTACAAACCTATAAAAGGACACGGTATTTATTTTCTGCTATAGAAACAATCTTAAGAGTTAACAGGCTTGTCTGAAATCATCTATAATGATTGATTTAGCTTGGCTGCATATAGAAAAAATGCATAATCTAAAGTTACTTACTAGTTTGCTACCAGTTTATGTTAGCACAAGAATTTCTCATGCCCGAAATCCAAACTATTTATCCAAAGCATAACATCACAGAGTATTTATGCAGTATTTAACATACTTGCTGTGGGAAGTTTTTACACAACAATGTCATAAAAGATGGCTGTGAAAACTTGGGTTTCCTGGAATATTTTCAAATTTTCTAGACATGTGAAACTTTGGAGGGTGGAGGTTTTGAGCATAGTTAAAATCTATCTGAACACGGTCAGTATGGGTGCTAGCTGCTTAAGCCAGCATTTCACCTAATTCTACCCATTTCACAGTGGTCATCTTACCTCTGCTACACTGTAGGCTGTCTTTGGAGTCAATATAAATGGAAATTTCTCCAGAAATCCGTTGCTCCTCCTTTTCTTAGGATGTATTCATTTTTCTGCACCATCCATAAAAATAACCTATAGTGCATAACTGAACACTTTAACCTCGTTTTTCCAACTAAGTTTATGGAGACTGCTAGGAAAAACAAAAAAAAGGGTACCTAAGACTGCTAAAACTCGATTCATAGAAGACTCCCAAAACTCGATTTGCCATGTAGCTCATATAACTCAAGACAAACTTGTGGTTCTACTCTGGACCAAAATTTTGTCTGCACTCTGTTCCTTCTTCTTTCTTATCATCTGCTGTAAATCTGAATAATTCCAGTAGATACAAGAACAAAGTATCAAGTAGATGCAGATGGTTCTATTACTTTCTTTGACTTTCAGTATTAATGGATCCTTTGAATGAAAGTTCAGAACATAATTTCTAACACATTTAAAATATCAAACCTTACATATGTCATTACATCTGTTAAATGATAAGTGGTGATGGAAGCCATTTAATCAGCCATTTGAAGCTATGCTGAATACAGTTCTGCAGTGTAAGAGTAATCCAGTTCTAGAAAGGGAAAAGGATAAAATAACATGGAATGTCTTTTCTCCCACCATGAATCGAGGAAAACTTTGAAAGCTAGCATGTATCAGATCAGGAACCACAATATATGCTACTCTAAATCAAAAAATGATGTTGCTTATGCATGGAACCGAAAGCCTGAATTTGGAACAAATATAGTGATGATATAACTAAACTGCATGAAAATGAAGATCTGAAAGCCTTTTTTTTTTTTTTTCCACTCTACATTACTGAACAATTAAACACTGGCTGAAGCATCTGACCTATAAATTACAAAGTTTGCTCCATGAACATATGCTAGATTATTCTTAATGGCACTTAACATTCATGAAAAGTGAGAATGCAACTAACCAGTAACTTCAGAGAACTTTTAGAGAGCTATCAGAGAGATATTACATCACTGATCAAGGTGGGTGACATGGTTTAAATTATACCTCAGTATACAGGAAGAAACCAAAACTTGAAATTTCCACATGACAACTTAAGATACACAGAGCCAAACACTTTTTGCTTTTGTACTGTGCTCAACAGAAGCAAGAAAAACTGAGATGTAACAAAGAGACTTTTCAGGCTATCTTTAGCAACTGTATTTAAGATTCAGGCTAAGAGATATTCAGAAGTACTGTAGGTAGCATGTTAAAAATGTACAATAAGTGCAATGGAAGTGGAAATAGCCTATTAGTACATTCACACATGAGGTGGCCTAATTTTTCTAAATACTTATTTGTGCTTTTGTTATGTTTTTATGGGCTGAGCTAATTCATTAAATTTATTAGATTCATAAAATTCAAAGCATGTTTATGTAGAAGTGTAAGGCATACATTAAAAACATCTGAAATAGTATATTACATGGAAAAGTACAGTAGAAGACCAGATGTGACAGCTGTGATGGATCACTGCTGATTACCTCTGCAGTGGGACCTAGTACAGCTCCACTGATTGAGAAGTACCCCAATGTGGCTTTGCACATAAAAACAAAGAAAGAACTTCAGCACTCTGATAGCAGGTGGTCTCACAGGTTTGGCACCAGACAAGGAGTGACAAGACGCTAGAACACAGCGTAATGCTTCAGTCTCTTTTAGTATTAACATTTCCCTAAATTAATAACATTCCAGAATAAAAAATGAACCCGGTTCAATTACAAAAGCATCCAGCTGTCTGAAAGTGTAAACGTTTTGAGTAATTTTTGTTTGAAGTTTGACTGTACTCTGTAATCTGCTGCTGTTTCCCTGTCACTCTTTTCTTTAATTTGATATTCCTTCTACACACATTATGGTGAGCTCCTGTGATATTCTCTGATGTAGAGTTGCTGGCAAAGTGGTAACATATTGTTGCCCTTTAAGGTTTTGAATGTTCCCATTGACTTAAAGATATATTTGAAGACCATTCAACTGTTACAATATGTATTTTAAACATACTTTAATATATTGTCCTTTATACAGTATTAATTAAATCTTTTGGGGTACACTAAATGAGTCACATTTTCATAATACATCATTAAGTTTGCAGCCAGCATTTTAATAAAAATGGTTGCGATTTTTCAAACCCATTATTTTTATAATTTACATATATGTGCTCACTCAAGATGAAGTTTAACAGCATAAAGTATGAACATTATATTAATGCATAAACAGAGGGAAGAATATTAAAACCTTTTGCCTTTCAAACAATAGCAAAACATTGATCTCACAGTATAAAATTACATTGCAGAATGCTTTTTATCAAAAGTCCACTTTCTGTATACCCATTTTATATTTCTCCTTATATATGTTATAAAACTTATTCTAGATACATTTTAGTTTTCATTTACCTCTTTGCTGCTCAGTTTAATTAGCTACTACAGTAGTTATGGTCCAGTATTACCAATTCAAAACTAGTAATTGCATCACCCATAAAATAATATGGCATGTTTTCAGAATAATAAAATTAATGTATGTAACGTTAATGTATTTGTATATAAGGATGTAGGAGAAAATGTAAGAAAATGCCAACTGGCTTTCCCTCTTAGGTTTTGTTCCACTTCTTTATTCCCTGGCACAATGTTTCTTAACAAATGGGCTCATTTTTTCTTATGGAAAATGGTACCTCCAAAAAATAATTTATGCTTCTACTTAAAAAGGGACCTAATTTACTTCACAGGTAGATCATAGCTGGGCACAAACAGTAACAATGCAAAAACAATTTTTATGAAAGCAAATTCTTAGCATAACATATAATGCCTTTTAAAAACTTCAGACAAGTAAAAGACATTATTATCAACTGCAATTTCTCTCCGGCTGGACAATTACTCTCATTTTTAGAGTGTATTTATACCTAGACAACTTAGAATTCCATAAATATTATGCAAAGCAAGGTATCAAAGACTTCCTAAATATTTATCTTTTTAAAAGTTCTTAATAGGCATGTATTAATATTATTATAATAAATGTAGGATAGCTGCTGTTAATGAACAGGATCTTAAGTTGGAATAAATCAACAGGCTTCTGTTGGAAACCAACAGACTTCTTTGGTTCTGTTGAACCACGCCAACTTATAGTTACTATAGACACATTAAAGTTTGAAATAATGTACAAGATTCTTATCTTTAAACAGTCATTTTTTTTAGTAATTTGGGTTGTCTTACATATTCTAGTGATAACAAGAGCTAGTGTCATCTTTTAAAGCTCGCTTCATGTGAGTTTATTTAGTCTTTGCTCCACTACTAATGACCTATCATTTAATAAATCAGCGCCTCTCTGAACCTTATTAATGTATGCAAGCAACCTAACATTTATTTCCATGGGGCTGTGCTCTGAGGATAACCTAATCTTCAATGCTTTTCAGTTTTGCAGAGGTTACAGAAATATATTAGACCAGTTGCTTTTTACCTTCCCAATTAAAGACTCTTTTTCTTTTCTTGAAATGGAATTAACAGTTTTGATAGGGCATAAAACACACTTCACACTAAACGTTCATTTCGCTGTCCGTTGACAAATATTTTCTGCCTGAGAATGACAGCACTGATGATCCAATTGCCTCTCTCTGACAGTTCACATTCGTTTTCAGGACTCTAATAAAGGTGTGAATATTATTTTATGTACAGGTCATGAGTCCATTTCCTGAAGTCTTGACAGATAGGAAAGCAGAAGTAATGTGGTCTAATGAAAGCACAAAAACTTGAGGAGGACTGTTGGTTACTCATTTTTGAGCTCTGGGTGAAGAAGATCATTAATGAGAACTGGGCGCCACACCATGTTAACTACAATGGAGTCTAAGCTACACTGACACTCAAAAAATCTTATATGAAAATAAATAAATAAATAAAACCCGAAAACCAAAAACTAAGCCAGGTTTTATAAATAACTAAGTCAGACAAGGAAAATGGAAAGCAGTATTTAAAGAAATGGAGTCTTAATTTTTTTTATTATTTTTCTTATATTTGATAAAAAGAAGATGTGATGAACGGAAAGATGGTAAACCCTCAAACAGTCTTTCTCTGTGTAACACAAAAATGGTAGATTTCACTATATCATCATGCAGTTTGAGCTTCAAATTTAGAAAAAAAAGATGCTTGTCTGTTTACTGTGTAAAACAGCAGCCTGAATTAATGAAAAGAGATAAATATTGAATTTTCAATAGTGTGAGACAGAGAAAGAGAAAGAAGATGAGAGCAGATTTACCACAGCTTTATTCCAGAGACCATATTTTTTTCTACAGGATGACTCAGATTGTGTATGCTGGGCTGCTTTCAATGACTTATCACTGAAGTTCATCTCGGGATTCTTACTCAACAGTCTTAGTGTGAAAAAAAAACCCAGAAGACAGTTATTTATGTTTGATTTTTCTTTTAGTCTAAGAAGAAAGAATCTGCCAGTGAAATTAAGACACAAGACATTAAAATGTATTTTTGACATCGTATTTAAAACGTGAAAGGAACTCAGTGCTATGTCATTCAGTAAAATTAATATTCATGAGGAGAGGTGCAGAGGACACGTGGAAAGAAGCTGAGACAAATCACTTTAAAATGTGAGTGATGTCTTGTGTAAGCAATATGATTTTTTTGTCGTTGTTGTTGCAAACAGATATGTGCCTGTTATTTAAATAAAGAGTTTCCGCAAATTTTTGTTTGCAAAATGCTTCTTACCCTTGTTTCTTAATCCAACAGAAATAACAGTAGGAGCTAAGACAGTCACAGTTGGTTTCTGCCAGATGTCATCCAGCTCCTGCTAAAGATCATTAAAGTTTCAAAGGTGAGTTATATTTTAAAAATATCACTCTTGAGGCCCAGTATGTAAAGTAATCACTGACAAGTTCAGCTTCTGATAGGTGAATTGATTCACGATGTCAGTTCAGAAAGCTTTTCCCAAACTGGGTAATACAGGTAGGGGATGTACCATGTTAGCAAGCTTTGCAGAGTACCAGTTCCTCCTAGAAAATGAAAAGAACGCAGTATCAGTCTTGGACTCCAGAAATGCAAATATTTTATTATTTGCACTTCAAATACTTGAAAAAATGTTGACAACCATTTAATAAGAGGAGTTCCTTCACCTTTCTCTGACATATATAATAATGTCTACAGCTGCAGGCAGGGTTAGCTAGCTATTCATGAAGGAACAAATTTGTGAAGTACATCTCTCTCCGGGAAAGAGTGCAGGAATTTTCTGACTGCAAAAAACCAAAGGATAGGAAATAATACATAGGAAATACATGCTGTACAACTAAAACCCTAAGTGCTGCTTGACTAGTTACTCTTCTCTACTTGAAATGGCAGGCTAGAACAATTATCTTAACTAAAACGAAACAGAGACAATAAAATTAACATTTCTGCGTAATAAGCTGAATATATCTTACATTCCCTATACCAAATCTACTAAAGCTATTGCTCAGTTCCTCTCCAACAGATTTCCCCATTTCTTCATTAGTACACCTTTACCGGTGGCTGTGTTCCATGTTCCACAGTGAGCAAGATGTGACCATGTTTCTTAAGTGAAAATTGCTATTAATGCATGTGGAAAAATTGCTATTAATGCATCAAGAATTTGTTCCGTACAAAGTCTGCCTTATTCCTCCTTGTACACATATGTTTGATCAGTCACAACTACCCATAAAGGGCAAAATTTATGAAACTTAGCAGATCAGATCAAGTTTAATGTTAACCTTCTCTAGGTGTAATTTCATTTCTGGACACAGAGCTGACTTATTCCAGAATCACATTTCTGCAGATGAGCACAAGCCCTTGAATTTCTTTTGCACCTGTGGTCTTAAAAGTAAATTCCTGAGAGTCACATTGGAATTTGATTCCCAACACTTCTCCTTCCAAACACTATCTGGTTCTCACTTAAATACTATTTGCTGGAGTGGAAAGATGCCTGCCCAGAGCTGACCTTCAACGAAAGAATAAATATCATCCCTCCCTCCTCAATCTGTCCAAACAACCTTTCTTTAGTTAACTTACTACATGAATTCAGTTCAAAAATTGGATGTAATCCCAAATGCCACCATTTAGCAATTTCCAAAAGATGTCCAGGGTTCAAGGTGATTTTTACTTTTATGTTGCAAATCTACTCACATTGGTCAGACTCTAAGTTTACCAAATTTAATTCTATTAAGATACACCTATTTATGCCAATGCCTAGTCCAGTCAAACTCTGAAGAGTTAGTTTTTCAGCTTTCTATTACTACAGTTTTTATTTTGTTGAGAAATACCAGGATTTATTTTGTAGCCTTAGTAAGAACAACGACTCAGAGAAGGCTACTAACAACAATTACCCTATTATATCCTACTACTTACTGGGCAAACCATCAGGGACATAGGCACCTTGACATTTGCATGAAACATTTTAATCTTCTGCCAGACATTTCAGCAATGGATCATGGACAGTATATGGTCTGTATTAGACTGCATGGCACTAATGACTAAAGGAGGTTCTTTTATTACACTTTGTAAAGGACATTTATCTAGTAAATCATAAAGTTAACATTTTACACAAGTCTCTGTTGGAATTGTAATTCTGAATGTTGGCAAGAAGTGTGTTTGTCTCCTTTTGATTATATATCTTCAAGGTTTATAGACCTTTTCTATATACTTCTGCTAAATTCTGCCTTTTGTGCTTAGTTCAGTTCAAGTTATCCTAAACAGAAAAAAATTCAGAAGGAACTAGTAGTAGAACATCTACTGAATAATATGATGGAAAATCAGGCTTATGACAAAAATAAAGAAAAACAACTAAAAATAAGTAAATATGGGCTTGCACAAATAACTATGGGTGTATGATTACCTTAGATAATAACAATCACCGGTATATGATTACCTTGTATAAGCATTTGAAGAGTAGAAACACAAGGCAAAGAACAATTGTTTAATCTATTAAGCCTGATTGTGATTTTTTTTCCTTTAAAATTCAACAAAGTTCTTGGAATTTATATTTTAAATACCACAAGGATTCTATTTAATTAAAAGTATACTAAAATTAGTGTATTCATTTATAAAGTCTGATAATGGAAAGACTTTTATAAGACAAGATATCAACAGTTATTCTAATCAGCATACTTTTTCCAGATTCCTTGTTGCCTCTATATAAAGAACATCGTAAAGAAAACCTCTATAGCAAAATGATGTAAAGACACCCAACAGTGCCAGGTGAAATGTGTCTGATTCATATTTTGCAGCCATATAAGTAAAGAATTTCATTGTCATGAAAATGCAGGTTCTGGAGTGTTAAGGTTTTGTGCCCCATGGAGTTTAAACATGTATTTGGTTAAACCTCAGTAAATTCAAATGTATAACAGAAAAACCTTAACAGTGATGTCATTCACACTGGTAACAGTCATCTATGCAAAGTATTTCTTGACGACAGCCAAAATTCTTACATGAAGAACGATCATCCAAGATATCAATCCTTCAAGTGATGCCTATAAACAATCTTCTGCATTTAGACTATAGAGTCTGATTGGGAGTGACATGCAGTTGTCCAAACAACACAAAAGTTCTTCAGAAATTAAAGACTACTGTGAAAAACACAGTAGAAACACCTAGGACAGAAGATGAATACACATCCACAAAAATGAATCTGTAGAAAAGGATGGCCTGTTTTACTGTATATGATTATTATAGGAATGAGCAAGACAGAAAGGCAGATGTTTTAGGTCCAAAGCCACCGAGCTGTACTGATATATTGTAAATGCAAATACTAACCTATCGTATTTACAACTGTTCAGAATAACATTGGTGCTATAACAGTCTCAGCCGTGATAAAGTTCAACTGATGAAATTTGTACATTGGGAGTCCTTACGAGGACAATTTACAATCTGAAATCTACATCTTTTTCATACTTGCACTCTGTAAAGTCTCATTGACTTTTCAGAAGGTAGAAGACCCTAAAGTCAGCAAAAATAGGATTGGATTCCCACATTTTGAGATGTATTCTCTGTTAAGTCTTCTCTGTCCTCTAGGAATAGAGGGGAGGAAAGGAAAGAGCACGTATGTTCTACTTCTTTTCACCACCTTGAGTTATCATTGTCAGACAATTTTCACTGTCAGGAGAAAATATAATATGTAATCATATCCCAGATGTGTCTAATAGAATTGTAGCATGCTATAAGTACTCTCTTTGTTGTAAATCCGTACTCTAATGAAATCGTTATTTTGCACAGGATGTTGCCAGGGAAGCTTACTCAGGAACATGGTTTGTTTCACAGTTGATGACAAGAAAATCAATATAATCAATAAATAAATAAAACTACAACAACATTAGACAAATTGTTCTCTGTTTTCCTATCTGAAACACTTATTAATCTATTGTCTTTATGCATTTCCATGAATTAAACCTTTAGAAGTGGGATCAGGTGAGACCTCAATTTTTATTTCTTTCCTTATATGACATTTCTGTCTCAATCATTCTTTTTTTTAAGATCTGCTCAGATTCAAAATCTAATTGAAAACTTGTGAGACACAAAAAGGTCACATTGTAAAGTAACCTCTGAAAAAGTTCCCCTTTCTATGTGTAAAACAAGAAATTATTTTCAAGACTATGTGCAATTCCTACTATTTCTTTTCAAGGAGCTGAATAACATAAATGTTTTCAAACCATTTGTACATATCTTTCTTACAAAGCTGTGCAGCAGGAAAACCAGATAAACAAAAGACAAAATGAATAACTGTCATACTAAAAATGAAATTTTGTTCTTGAAAAGATACCTATGAATAAAATTCCACTGTAATCTCTTTGTATTTAATCAAACCCAGACTGAAGGCTGATATCCATTCTAAACTCCCAGTTTCCAGCGAGAGCTAAGGATCCATACCATGCAGGAGGAACAGAGTCTCATACTGATATATGTGAACAGTGACTATATAGAGAGTAAACCAATAAATATATAGTCCAGTGACTTTCATAAAGGTTTTAGAGAAGTTATTGCTGGCTACTGTCACATAGGATCCAGAGTCCACTTCCCTGTACAAGGAGAAGCTGCTAAAACTTGAATGGAGGTTTACCCATTTATGCACCTGACCAACGTTCTCTAGAATATGAATCAGCACAAGGGCACTATTCCTCATTGCTGTAGTCAAACCTGAGAGCACAACTATTCAAAGCAACTATAAATCACTCCTCTACCAGTTCTTCTTTACCAGGTCTTACTACAAAAGTAGGATTCTGGGAAGCAATGGAAATTTGGATAGTGTAAAGTCCAAACTGCTCTGGAAGGCTCTTCCAGCTTTTCTTCTTTCACCTTTACTAACCAACATTCTTTTCCTTTCAGCTTGCCTTAGTATTACTACGTCAGTATTACCCATCACACAAATACCTCAGCATATTTTACCACAAGGTTATGAAAAACCACCATATTCTGCAACTTGCAATTAAAAAACTGCACTGTTCCCAAGAATACTTATATATTTGAAGGCATACAAGATTTTGAGTTATAATTTAGCAGTAGTTTAAAATAATGAAGAAGCTCTTAAGGACTGTATATTTTAAACTGGAAATCAGGGAGAGTTCAAAATTACCTACTAACTTTAAATGTTCAGTGAGGATCTTGATTTTGTTTCCAGTAGATAGTAGTGCAGAAACCCTGAAGCCTTCTTAGTTTACTATATTCATGTTGCCAGGAAGAAAACATAACTATTTTCAGAAGTAATCAAATGAATCTGATCCCTTTCATATCTTCAGAATAGAGAAGAAAGTCACCATTTCAATCAAGTAAATAATCTAAATAATCACATCAATTTTATTTTGTTGTAGCCAGAGCTAATATCTGCAGAAAAATCTGATATCCAAAGATGAATTATTTCCATTTTTATTAAAGTATTAATAAGAGATAACAAAAAAAAAAACCCTAAACATTTAGAGTACTTTCTTGATACAGTAAAACCCTATAAGAATTCTTTTCATTTCTCTTCATCTGTGGTCCTCAACCCTGAATGGGGCATGTACCTTCCCAAAACAATGGTATGACATATGCTCTGAGGGTCCACAAAGATGAATATAAAGGAAATGCCTGCTGAATAAAAACCAAGTAAGTATAATAAAAATTCAACTGTCAAAAAAGAAAGAATATTATTTCACCTACTTTTTATGAAAGCTAAAACTAAGAAAACATCTAAACAATCTGTTAAAGTGGCTTGCTTCTAAGATTTTAAGAACTTCTCTTTTTTTTTGGTCTGATGGTCTGTTTTGCTTTTCTGATTTCTGGAAGGCCACCTTAGATTCATAACTTTTTTTGAGGGGTGTTGTTTCTGTTTGCTACTAATAAGTCATCTTTATGATAAAGCAATAAGGGCACATATTTAACTGAAGAGATGAACAGCAAGTATAGTTGTAACAACTTAAATGTCTTGTAAATATTTATATAAAAGCAGGGAGTTGAGAATTAGTCTTAGGTGTAATTAAGCACAGGAAATTTTAGAAGAAACTTTTACAGAAGGAGTAAGTTTCTTTTAAATACATTACCCATCCCTTTTCAAAGTTTTATTTTGCAATGAATTAACAAGGGAAATCAAAAATGTTCTCTCTTTTTATGCTACCATGAAAGTCTACTGTTAGATACAGTGGATAGGACAATCCAGGTGTTCAGAGATCTATTATCAGCAGTGTTTCCAACACAACATATTTCTCAACTTAATTAGCACCATTGGACATGCCTACAGTGGTGTACTGACATGATCTCACTCCACTCTCCATCTCCAAACTCTTCTTGAAGTCATGCAATTACTGCAATTATTATGGCACTGAGTGGAAGTAGCGGTGCTGGAGATGAGCTAACAGAAGTATTAAGTTTGGTCTTAGAGATAAGCTTTTCCTGTCTATATGACATTGAGATAAGTGGGGGCAGACTGGAATACCATCAGTTGGCAAAATATCATGTAGATACGCAGTAAATTCTATCTAACTGCACATGTATCCTCACACAGTTAGCATTGGAGAAGACTAAAAATACAGCAAAGTCTGGTTTATGAATAAAAAGAGTGCTTGATTTGAGATTAGCAAAACAAATTTTAAAACATTTTTGTTCATGTTACTGTACCTTAGTGGGTGTTTATGATCCAGCCAATCTGTGTGTTTCATTTCCAGTCTTTCTGCAGTCCAAAATTAGGAAATTTTGATTTAACAAACTTGGTAATATTTAGACCCCAGAACACAGACTCCTGATTAAAGGAACTCTTACATAAGACAGAGAGCAGCATCTGAAAGAAACTAGTATTAATTAACTAAATTCTCTCAAAGAAAAGGGGCATCACTGATATGATTATTATGACTTGTTTCATTCCTATCTCCTTCACAAAGATTAATGTGGTGTGCTTTTTTATTTTTTCCTTCTTTTCTTTGCTAAAAATGAGGACTGCCTATCTAAAGGAAATACAGGACAGTGCAGAAATAGGGCAAGAAACCATGTCTGTGTGCCACTCTTCCTTGATGCTTGGTTGCTCTCCACAGCTCACATTTAACTGATAAGCCTTACATATGTTAATGTGTGGGCTGCGAATGAAAGGATACAGCACTGTATGAAAAATCATTATTATCTGTATAACATAGACAGTGCAGTGCCAGAGGAAATTTTTAAAATTTATTTTCTATGGTTTGCCAGTATCTTACCTAAAGTCATCAACCTCACAGAAGCACAATAAGTAGATCCTACACAGAAACCTTTAATGAAAGAATTATTAGAAGAAAGAATTTATTCCTCTGAAGAAGGTCCGCTTCTGCTTTGGACAGAGTTGTGGCAAAGCATTTAGGAATAGGCTTAAAAAAGAACTGCAGAATACCAGATCAAGATCAAGTCACTTGGAATCCATATGAAAAGCATGAGATTCAGCAGCTAATACTTCAACCAATAAGGTTACATGAAAGCTACAACCCCCTGAAGTTTGGCCACATCACATCACGGCCTTGTGTTGAGGCTGGATTTCATCTTTCCCAATCCTCTCATAAGTGCAGCTGCATAAATGTGAATAAGCAGTCTTTATGTGTTTCTCATTAATTTCACCCCCAAGGAACATATTTTATAAAGTCGAACACAGTATCAGAAATGATTGCAGTACAAAATTCGCTTTTATTGCTCTGCTGGCCAGTTCTAAGAAGCAATTTCAATCAGTAAGAGCCAGGAAATCATGAGTTCATCTCAGTTCTGACAATGACTCCTTGTGTGAATTCTAGTATGTAATTCAAATCATCAGTTTCCAAAGGGGCCTCTTAGTTTGGGCACTTTTCATCTTAGGTACCTACTTGCTGAGATTTAGCATGAAATCCTGGTTTCACTGAAGTCCCTTGAAGTTTTATGTTCACAGGGGTCAAAATTTCACCTCTATGATTTTTGTTTGAGAGTGCTGAATTCCCAGTCCCTACTGACCTAGTCTGGTCAGCAGTTCAGCAGTTCAACAACCAGGCCCTTTCTCCAGGTCAGCATTTCATTAACATTTCCACCATGAGGAAAGAATTTAAAAATAAAAACAGCTTTTGTTTTCAGTTGCAGTGCTGAAGACTAACATTAAGCCCAGTGGCTGGAAAACCATGACAAAGTTGTGAGCCTAAATTATGCTCAAGGCAGGGTTTTCACTCTGTTCTCTTGAGGATTCTATCCTTCTAACCAAATATCATGGATGCCTTATAGACAATTTTTGCAATTGAAAACATTAGATGAGAACAAATCACAGCAGAACTGTGGAATACTCTGTTTATCTTCTAGCCAGAACCAAAACCCAAGCTCACAAATCCATGGGTTTTTTGAACATACCCATCTGCATGATTAACTCAACTACAGGCCCGTCAGTCTGATCTCAGTGCCAGGGAAGGTCATGGAGAGGGTCATCTGGGGCACCATCACGCAGCACATACGTGATGGCCAGGGTATCAGGCCCAGTCAACATGGGTTAACCTCATCACCTTCTATGACAAGGTGACCCGCTTAGTGGATGAGGGAGGGGCTGGGGATGTGGTCTACCTGGGCTTCAGTAAGGCCTTCAACATTGTTTCTCAGAGCATTCTGCCTGAGAAACTGGCTACCACTGGCCTGGACTGGTGCACCACCCCATCCCCCTCCGCTAAAGCAGGTTCCCTAGAGGAAGTCACACAGGTAGGCATCCACATGGGTCTTGAATATCTCCAGAGGAGACTCCCCAATGCCCCTGGGCTGCCTTGTTCCAGTGCTCCATCACCCTAACCATGAAGAAGTTCTTTCATCTGTGAAGAACATCAAGTTGTCTGCACTTGGGACACAGCAACCCCACGCAGCACTACAGGCTTGGGGAAGAGTGCCTAGAGAGCTGTCAGGAGGAGTAGAACCTCAGGGTGTTGGTCGATTGTAGACTAAATATGAGTCAGCATTGTGCCTAGGTGGCCAAGAAGGCCAACAGCATCTTGGCTTATATCAAAAACAGCTTGGCCAGCAGGTCTAGGGAGGTGATTGTGCCTCTATACTCGGCACTGGTGAGACTGCACGTCGAGTACTGTTGTCCAGTTCTAGGCCCCACACTACAAGAAGGACATCAAGGTGCTGGAAAGAGTCCAGAGAAGGGCAACCAGGCTGGTGAAGGGTCTGGAGGATCTTACGAGGATCGGCTGAGGGAACTGAGGTTGTTTAGTCTGGAGAAGAGGAGGCTGAGGGAAAGCTTCATTGCTGCCTATAATTTTCTGAATAGAGGTTGTAGAGAGGTGGGTAATGGTCTCCAGCCAAGTGACAGGACAAGGAGAAATGGCCTTAAGCTGTGCCAGCACAGGTTCAGATTGGATGTCATGAAAAGGTTCTTCACTGAAATAGTTGTTGGGATGTGGAACTCTTCCCAAGGAGGTGGTTGAGTCACCATCCCTGGATACATTTAAAAGACGGATAGATGAGGTGCTTAGGGGTACGGTTTAGGAGAGGAAAGGTATGGTTGGACTCAATGATCTTAAAGGTCTTGTCCAACCATGTTGTTTTGTCATTCTGAACTGTCAGGCATTAACTGTGATTATGTCATGGTATGACAAGTTTTATGCAATGGCACAGCTGAAGGGATGTGTAATATGTTTTATTCCTCTAATACCTGTATAAAGAGCTGCAGCTTCATACATTTGGGTTCTTTCTGACTTCATAACCCACCCAGAAAATTAATGAAAATAGAAACTGCACTAGAAATGTGTGGAGGACGTTGTTAAAGAATGGTTATGTGACCGAGGATGTGAACAGCCGGACATGTTACGGTTGATGCCAATTACAGATGGAAAAGTACAGAAGAACAAGATGAGGCCTAAGTGGTAAACAGGGAACAAAGAAGAAAGAATTCCATGAGAAAGAGAGCATCGTGAGTTATGCGAAGGCCCTGTTTTCAGTTCGGTTCCCAAAACATTCTCGTTCCCATGTTGTTTTTCAGAAGCTAGCTGAATTCTCTCAAAACAGTCTTGTTTGGTTCTCATACTCTTAGCTCCTATCTAGAACCCCTGATCAGTAAACTTAAAACATGTTTTTCTGCTAAGTACTAACCAATCAATACTTGCAAAAATAAGTTGTTATCCAATCATGTGCTGACACTCAAATTGCTGTAATGTAACTAAAAAGTATAAAATCACATGAAGTTCCTGCAAGTAGTTGAGACAATAAAAGGTAGTCACTACCTTCGGTCTCCCAGCGTCTTCTTTCCGACAGAAATGAAAATGAATACTGTTTGTTCTAGTTGATTTGCTAAACACTATGACCAAAATCACTCATTTCAACCTTTTAGATGGTCTTTTTTAAACTAAATCATGAATATTAAATTTTAAACCCAAAGCATATTTACTCTGGTATATGCTTGTCAACCTCTCGCCTGATATAACTTCAGAAAAGACATTAAATATGCACTTATCTAATGTACTGACTTCACTTTCACAGTGTGATATATGGGACAGAAGGGGAAATGCATTTGGTGCTTCTAGCCAATAATGATCATGCCTCTCTTCCATCTGCCAATCATTCTGACAAAATTCAGATTTTGTTTTGGAGCAAGGTAGATTATGAGGTACTGTTGGTATGATGTGGCCTTGAATAAGTCTCCTGCATTGTCTGGTGTCATTGCTGACATCGGACCCTTATTAGGCAAGGAAATGTTAGATTCAAGAAATAAATCAGGCACCTAAATTCCGTAGCTGACGTTCTTGGACCCTGTACTTAAATTAAAAAATTTATGTTAAAAATCAGTCATGAAATTTAATTTCTGTTGTAGACAGAGGGAGGAGAATAAGGACCCATTAACAGATAGAAATCCTGTGACAGTAAACTTGTAAGAATAGGCTTCAAAAAAAAAAAAAATCTTCAAAATCAAAATACAATTGATGACTCTTGTTAACTAGTCCTCTCCATAGCTCTATATTGTTGTCAGCATTATTTTACAGGTAGCTAGATGAACTTAGAAGTTGCCTGTCTCGTACAGGATTACAAAATAAATCAAAGCTGAAACAATATATTAAGCAGCATGTAAAAATAAGCCTCCTAACCTCCCTTCATGCTCTGTAGCTCTATCACCATGGGCCACACTGAGTTGAATTCTTAGTGGACAAAGGGGACACAGGAAGCTTCAGGGCTACATGTTATACCTACATATATAAGTGACCACCTACATTGTATATCATGTCAGAGAGTTGATAGTTTTATCTGTAATAATCAAAGGACCACATTGTATTATTTTTCCTAATAAAACACTTAAGCCAAATTACTTCAGTGAAGAACTGTCCGGAAAAAATCCACATTTAACTTATGTAATTCATGCACCTCATATAGTGGAAAATAATTTTCCATGTCTGTAGTACACCCCATTGTTTCTGACAATGAATGAGTGTTGACAGCTTGTGCTTTCATCCAAACAACATAAGACAAAAGTAATTTATAGGATAAATTAATGGATGGTGATAAATGGTGGTATACATGAGGCCCAAAGGTTTCATCAGCCTCCAGAAAACTGGACAAACAAGAAAGCTTCTTTTTCCAAACTAACTTTTATTTCCCCTTCTTTATAGAGAAGACAGAACAATAAATGATGTTTATAAGGAAAAGGTTTTGAAAGCAGTGTACTGACATAGAGGACTGTGCTGCATGTTGTCCATTCAGACTCACTGATAACAGACATGTTTGATAGGCAGAAGATTCCTTCTTATAGTGAATTGACAATTGATTTATCCAGGTTTACTACAATACCCAGGCTAGGAAGATTTTCCATTGAAATTAATAAAAAAATATGGTTACAATTTTCAAAAGTAGTCACTGTAAAGCTGTGTAAGAAAGGAAAAAAGGGTTAGATTTAAGACTAGTAGCACACTCTCTATGCTACTATTTTCTGTTCAGGTTGATGACAGTCCCTGAATTCCAGAAACATTTTGTATGTGATGGTGCTGAATAACTGCATATCCATGACTGATCCCTTAACCTAAAGTTATTTATTTTAAATTTAATTAAAATGCATAATCAGGTTCTAAAACAGTAAGAACTGTAATTTTTTTTCAATATTTTTTGTACATCAGCTTTTCCACTAGAAATTGATTACCAGCTGAGACTTCATCCTCTATTATGTTTCTTAAGAATCCTTGAACTAGCTTCATATTGGATTGTTAAATCTGAGTTTCCCTTTCTAGGGAAATCCTAGTCACTACAGAGATGTCACTCCCTTGTGCCTCTGCTTTTCTATTGCCAAGCCAGTGAAGAGGTATCTGATTTAGCTTAGCATGTTCAAAGTTCCAAGTGTTCTGACAGATCTCCCCAGTTTTTCCACATTTTAGGTATCCTTGGACATGTTTGAGTGATTAAGATGTCAGTGTATTTGGCTGATAAGTGTTCTTGAATAAGAATCACTCAATATAAAGAGTTTAGGTATTTCTTTCAATAGAATTGTCACAATTGCCTCAAGATTCAACCCATAGAAATGTAACACAAATAAATAAAGTGGTGCAACTAAGTTACTTATACAGTGTCTTTACATTAAGCATAAATACCAGGGGAGTTATTTGATTATTCTGGTTCTACTGATTGCTCTTCAGATGTCCTTATACAGTAATTAGAACATGCCAGCAATCATAAAGTCTTTAAATAGCTTTATTCAAATTCTCTAGCTTCATTCTTATCTGCTCTCTTTATACTTAATTTTGCATTCTGCATTTTCTTCAGATTTTGGTATGCACATGTAATGCAACTTTGAATTTCTTATCTCTCCTTTAGCAAATTGTGTTTTGGATACAAATTAAGCAATCAAGCAAAGAAAACTACAAGTCAGCCTCACATAATATTGGTTTGATTTATGTTGGTCATAAAGCCATTTCTTAAAAATACAATTATAATCACCGTTTAGGAATGATTACTTCGCAATGATAGAATAATGTATGAAAATAAAACTGCTGTCTATTTACTTGAAAAATGATAGAAAACTGCAAGGCGCTCTCTGTAATTCCTATGATTATTTTATTTCATATAAAGAACAGCAGAATGAAAAATTCATAAATAAGACTATAATGGGAACTTAAAAAAAAACCCAAAACTACAGAAATAATAGGACAAGACCGTTCCCTCCTCTCCCAACACTAGTTTCCACACAAATGAAACAACCTGGAAGAAACATATAATAGGAGCCCAGCAGAAATAGATTTGCTTCCCAAAATTCCCATATTGCTTTAGCTTTTTCCCATTAAAATGTAAATTCTTGTCAAGTTCTGAAGAATTAGTTCGCAGGAGAGATACTTGCTTCCTTTACTCTATGTATAAGATACAAACTCTATAAAAAAAGACATACAATGAGTCCCACTTGCATCACCTTACTCAAAATAAGATTTAACATCAGTCCTTAAGAGCAGGTTTGTGTTTCTTAGTGATTGTGTTCTGTGTTGTGATCCCTTTTTTTTTAGAAAAAAGACCTCACTCCTGAGCTACCATCCAGTTGATGATAATCTGTTCCTTGTCCCCTTATACCTCTTTTCATGCCTAGTTTTCATGTTTTTTCAAGTACTTTGTTATATTTGGTAGAATAATAATATTACTATCTCTAACAAGAAAAAATGAGTTGGAAAGTTTTTTTTAAAAAATCTTTCAGAAAGAAATCTATTATGATTCGCATTTCTTCACTGTTTACCCTAGTCTCCTGTGTGTCAATAACTGGGTACTAAAAGGTAACCCGATTATTACCGAGTTGTTTTGTTTGGGTTTTTTTACACCATTTAACACTTATGTAGGAGTTAAATCAATAAATTAATTCTAAATATGTTTGAGAGGCCAATATTTTTAAATATGTTAATATTTTTAAGCTATCCTATTCAGCTGCATCCAAAATTCAAATCTAGTGAAAGAATCACACAGAACAGATTCAAAATTTGTCAGAAATAAATGACCTCCTAACAATGAGCTGAGCATACACAGATATCTACCAAAATAGGAGAGTTATTTTTGTTATAAGTGTAATAACTAATATATGAATGTCTGTTGCCTTTGAGTCTGTGGAAGTAACAACGAGTACAGTGTGAAAGAAAAATAAGGCTATAGCAGAATAAAGAAAAGCTACACCAACAACAACAACAAAAGATGCAAAGCATAATTATGTATCCTATATATCCAGAAAATGAAACAGTAAATATGTTCAAGCTTGATTTTCTGATTAAGCTATTTTTTATCAGAAAAGAGGCAAATACCTGTCTGAACTTAATACATTTATTGTCTTTCAGGCCCTTCCATTTGAATTAAGAGAACCTATTTTCTCTTTTTTTTTTGCCGTGGTCTCAAATTTGGACTAAAATATTTTTTTATGTGTTCTGTGTCTTAGATCAGTCAAACCTAAATTTTCTGCAATTGTCTTGCAGTTCCTCCTTACTTTGATTTTTTTTAAAAAGCAGAATAGAGTTTTATTTTGTCAAAATAATGTATATTCATTAGATAATTAATGATATATGGACAATTTATATTCAATTTGCATGAATACACTGTGGCTGGCAGAATAAAAGCATAAATCTTTTTCTGTGTTATTGCATTGAGTATAAATACACAAATGTGTGATGAAGCAACATCATGATGGCAATATTTTGGCTAGAACACATGATGCCTGAATATAAAAATTCTTTAAAGCAATAAAGCAAGCTACATATATAGAATAATTTTTATAGCCATTATCTTTAGACACCTATGAAATACTGACTGTGCATTAATGGCAGTGTTCATATTACTCTAATTTTTCTGTGAAAGGACTGACTTCCACAGATGCCTTAGGAAGCAAGAAAATTATGGAAGCAAACCAAGTTTTTACACTTTTATCTGCAGTGATAGAAGTTAAAATAGGTTTACTTGTGGAAATATCCAGAAAGATCAATGAATAATGTCTGAACCTTTTTTTCTCAATAATAGGAAGAAGTACTCTTTAACTTACATGATACAAGAATACGTATGTTGCATAAGAATAATAATCTCCCTTATAACATTTTTGATTCCTTGGGCTTTACTCATGTCCTTGTATGCCTCTAGAGAGACCAGAGTTATGACTCCAAAAAAAGGTTGAAGATTCAGTTGGAAGTGTTTGGTTCTTGTCCGAGATCCACTGAGCCTTCCAAAGGTATGGACTTGCATCTGTGGTTATAGGTTTGAATGGTGCTGAAAGAAAAGTGAACAATCTTCTATGACGTCATTACTGAAAAAGGTAACATGTCCACTATAGCAATATTTACTTTCATATCTGTCCAGCAGACTAGTATGTAAGTTTAGTTATTGCACTCAATCAAAAAATCATGTCCACTATAGCAATATTTACTTTCATATCTGTCCAGCAGACTAGTATATAAGTTTAGTTATTGCATTCAAGCAAAAAGTACCATCAGATACTGAAATAAGCATGTTATACTTCTTCAGCTTTTATACTCTCTGTAGAAAGACAAATATTTCAAACAGGATACACATACATATAGATGAAGAACCAATTTTTGAAGACACACAAGATGAGTGAGTAGCAATTCTCCTGCATTCAGTGATGTCTACATTAATATGTCTATGAAAGATTTATGTTTAGATTTCGCAGAATAAGATAATTGGAAAATAGCTTAACTAGAAGAGACCAGAATTTGTCTTAGAATCATAGAATTATAGAATTTTAAGGCTGGAAATAACCAGCCCATTGTCTCAGGTTTGATTTTCACACTTTGCTCCCATGCACTGACATGCATGCACATACATACTCAGAATGGTTATCATANGTCTTTTAAACAGCTCCAGGGATGGGGACTCAACCCATCCCTGGGTAGAACTCAACTCCCTGGGTAGAATGTTCCAGT
>VXBZ01007712.1:282267-326517 GCA_013399135.1 Heliornis fulica | reverse complement strand
GCTGTCCACCAGGATCTCCAGGTCCCTCTCACCTGCACTGCTCTCTTACAGGCCAGTCCCCAACCTAAACTGGTACCAGGGGTTGTTTCTCCCCAGATGCAATACACTGTTCTGGTCAGGACAGAACTGATTTTCCCAAGCAACCAGCATGGGGGATACAGAAGCACAAGAAGACACAGTGGTGGTGATGGCAAGCTGCTGAGGGTCATTGCTTCTGTACCAGAAGAAAAAAAAGGCTATAAGTCTCTGGCTAAAAATTAATTATTTGTAATTTATTTATTAGCAGATGGTGTTTATGAAATTTGCTAATAAAATGGTGTTTTACAAAACTTTAAGTCATTATAAATAAGTCTCATTTATTAACACCATTCTTTGCAGGACATACTATTTAAGACATTTGAAGAGGACATGTTAATGTGTACATAACTGCCTGTATAAATATTTTATTGTGTACAGATTTGTTTACATATTTAGATTCTCGGTGCACTAAAATACAATTGCCTTTTTCAGTTATTTTTATAAACAGTTCTACTTTACTGAGTAGGAGGTGTAGCATCTTAATCATAACTATTCCTGTTGGTGGTTATTAATGGGAAACCTCTAACCAGTAGAGCAGATACAGTGTGAAGTGCTAAATCCATTCTTTTGCCAGATAGGTTGGATGCTTCATAACCTGGCATTTGTTGTTCTCTTGATCCAGACTCTGAGAAGAGTTTTACTTGGAAAGTATGAAAAGGTGTTTACAGGCTGAGGCTTTGGTAGGTAAACAAACAAAATGCTCAGCCAGGTTATTTTGTTTTCTGGATTTAGAAGCTAGAATGTGCAAAATAGCAAATGAGTTTGCAGTTGGCCTTGATAGGCTGTTTTGTTTCGCTTTCCTAAAATTGACGTTTGAATTTGCCGTCTGAGGAGATAAATATATTCTGTGCATCTCCTACATGGCTTTCTTGGCCTGCACGTTATTATTTCAGAAAGGAATGGTAAAAGGTCTCTCTGTGTTAGAATTCTAAGGCAGTTTCAATTTTATCCTGTAAATCTATACAGGACATGAACACAAAATGATGATTTGCATTTACAATTTAATGTCTGATGTCCTAACTTTTCAAAGATTGCTCAAGTTAAATCTGAGAAGTGTGAAGTCTTCCATTAATTTCAGTGCAAATAGCATCATAAAGATTAAAAGCTGTGTCCACTGAATTATGAAGGAGAAAGTTCTTGAATCCTACGTGACCTATAGCAAACTGCTTTCTGATAAACTTCCATCTGCTTAGCTTCTCCTCAGTGAAGAGGAAAGTGGAAATAATTTTTGGGGATGTTTGAGAGACAGAGGTTTGTTTCAGAGGTTTTGATGTAATGCATGTAGTGGGGGAATCTTGAAAAATAAACCTGTGTATTTACTCATGTAATACCATTGAGTAGTGTTAAGTATCAACCGTCTTGCAAAGATTAATCACAAATGCTTGTGTACCAAATGATTTAGGACTTTGAAAATGGAAAAATCCCAGTAAACCACCAATCAACCAACCCCCCCTTTTTTCAGTTGAGTTGTAACCCTTCAGTTAAATTAGTCTCAAAGCTAAAGTTTATACCAAAGTTTATACCCACTGCATTTATATTTAAGTACACAATATAAAGCTTTCTGAATAAAAATAAAAAGACTGTACTATATTAGTGGAACTGCTTTTCAGTAAAATCTGTGTCTAGATAACAGGTTGAGTAAGATTAACCAATGTGGTCTGAAATATAAATTATACCTTTATTACCTGTCTGTATTTTCCAGGGCAGTAAAGGGTATGAAGAATGGTAGACAAACAACAACAAAATACTGACATTTTGGTCTTGAGATACTGTTCTTGCTTTATCTGAAACATTTTTATTTGTTACCAGGTCTTGTGTATTTACACAAAGACATAAGTAAACTTGATGCACAGTAACTTCCCTGAAACACTTTCAAGAAAATTGGAGGGCAATTTAGATATCTATCTTAATAATAGTTAAATGAGATAATATATACTGATAATGGCAGCGGGGTAGTATGTTATTGGTGGCATAGCCCAGCAATGAAGAGAACACAAATGCAGTAGATTTGCTGTGCTGATAGGGCTTGTTCCGGTTGACTAGATCACCACCGTGCCCTTTCCCTGCTGGCATGAGAGTGCTGCTTTTGTTGGGCAGCTGGATAGCAGGGCTGTAGTTTCCATTCAGAATCTGACCTTGCTGCGTGGAGCTGTGGAGCCAAAGGTTGTGAAAGCTCATCAAGTGGCTAAAAGTTGGAACAGAAAAGTTCAGTTGAAACAGAACTATGCTTCAGCTTTGAACAACTGCAGGGTTTTGCTTCATGAAATGACATAAATCTTAAAATTGTGTATGCAATAATGAAGTTGAATCCTGGTTTGGGAGAACATAAAGGTATTTAAGTTGTATTTTAAAATTGTTGGTAACAGTCTGATGCTAAAACCGACATTATCAGCTGCTGGGCAGCTCACTATTTCATTATGATGGGTGAGAGTAATAAATATCAAGAAGCTGCTGAGTGAGTTTTAAGATTTTATTTGTCTGCATAATATGAATTTTCCCAGCACTGCCACTAGCAAGTGACAGAAAACAAAGCTGGAAAAAAGTTCTAGGATGTCCTCTAGCCTTGTCCCAGTTTTCTGCCCTAGACAGAGTACAAGAAGCAGAGACAAAATTTTTCAAACTTTTGGGTGATGGAAGGAGGAGGAGGTGGGATGGGGAAGTCGATGATTCTATATAAAAACGTAGCTATATTTTTCGTGTATTTTTATTGGTTTGTGTGTGTGTTACTGTCAGATTTAGGGCACTCTTCTGTTATTTGTCATCTTAAATTCCTCCTTCAGAGTGGTTCTCTTCTGGTCAGCCCTTAAATATTTTATCTCATTGACATGATCTGTTGCTTACCACTGCTTAACCTTCATTGGATAAAGCCCATTATAAAGCCTAAACCTGTTGTTTTAAAGCTGTAGGCAGATTATCTTTTCCAGATCCAGCTGTGCACACTGAAGGCTGTGTAGCATCTAGCTATTCCTCACTACCATGCATGTCCAGTTTGTCACCAGTTCTGCATGTAGAATGAATTCTGAGCACTCCAGAGTCTTTAATGCAAAACTGACAGAGGTAGAAGTTTTGTTATCTGGCTTTCTCCTAAGTAAGTGCAAGTGATTTTACTTGAAGTGAATTAGGAAGAACAAAAGCTTTTGGCATAGCTGCAGGCTTCCAACAGGGCTATTTTTGTCATAGCTGTTTGCAGAGTGAGCAAGTTGTGTACTGCCTTCTTGGGTTAAAATATTATTTTGTCATTTCACTTGAGAATTAAATCTGTATGCAGAGTGTGAAGCTGTGTTTGTACTGATGGGGAGAATTGTGATCTTGGACACAGGGTTAAGTTTTGAGTGTTTGTGTTACATAAGAAGCAGTTTGCATATTGACTGGTTAAAAATGGGGGCAAAGCTACGGACATCACCTAAATGAGAAAAGAGGGCACACCCATATAGTATGGGTGAAGTGTTTGGCGTGTGACTTGTTTTTGTAAACCTAGATTGTAAAAAATTGGTAACAAAATTGCTACAAAAGACATGTTGCAGGGGGGAGGGAAGATTTTAGTATGTTTATGTTTGCATTTTGACTAAACTAAGAATTTTTTTTTTAATTTTTTTTTTTTAGGGCATCCAAGATGGATCTCAAGTGGGCTCTGGAGGAATGTTCAATGGCACTGAACTTATTTCTAAACAATAAGTTCTCTGAAGCCCTGGAACTACTTCGTCCATGGTGAGGTCCTGCTATTTGCTGAAGTGACTGCAAGCAGATTGTGAAAAGCATAAGGCATGCGATCTGGTAGCCAAAAATTAAAGGCTTCTGAAAATAGCAGTTCTCATTTATTCCCTTTCATCTAAAAGCATTTCCCAGAACCTTTGGGTTTTAGCAGCACACTTGTTTCACCTTAAGAACATCGCAAAAAGCATTAGTGAAGCCTTGAATTGTACAGTTAGAGTTTGTTATTCAAACCATCTTGCGCAGAGAGGAAAAGCAGGGGAGGAAGAGAATTTGTACTATGGAAACTGCTTCTGACAAGATGGCAAAGCTGGAATAAAACTAAAAAATACTTTTTTTTATTGCTTTTTATATTACATTTGAGTCATGGTAGTGCTTATCCTTAAAGCCCACCTTTCTGATTGACTAATTCTCCTGTTCCCATTGCCTTTGCTCCCCTGAGAAGGAAAGCGTGGCAGTGCAGATGTAGCAAACTAAACAATACAAAGAGGTTTGTAGGATAAACCTACCTTAGCAGTTGCTGTGAGGAGAGGCAATATAGGTGGCTGGTTTTTAGGACCGGGACCTGAATTGCATGCCCTGTTCTTCTGCTGTCTCAAAGACTCCTTTGATACTGAGGGTTGTGTCAGTAAGAGGGATATATGTAGCTTGTGTTGGTAGAGTGAGGTAAAGTTCACAGTTTGGTGATGGTAAAATTGGATTAAGACTGGTGACGTTTGATCAGTTTTATGGACAGGTGAAGAAACACTGAAATTAAACGTTGGGAGGATGATAAGCTATAACCTGTTTGGTTTTAGTGGTATGAAGAGCTTTGGTGTAAAGGAGGTTGGCAGGAATATCACCTTTTCAAACTAGCTCTACTTAACACCGAAGCTCTTACCTCATGAGGGTCATGCATTGTTATTTGCAGTATAGCAATGCTTTGACCAGACCCATAAAACTGGTTTTAGGTAATACTGCAAAATATGGAGTTACACATGCAAGATATATATTTAATTTTGAGTTTTCAAACAAAAGAAAACCCAACTTTGTTTCATACAGTAGTGAAATATTATAGTTAATGTTTGCTAGGAAGGAAAAAATAATTATAAATTCTGTGGTTTTGATGCTTGAGCCTCTGGCATCTAATAGACTTGCAACTTATGTAGTGTATCCAACTAATCTGCAAAGGAGGATCAAGTCTAGCAAGGAAACAAAAAGCCAAATTTAGAAAAAAACCCCACCACAATTGTTTACATCTTTCATTAAAAGTTAATATTAAGTTAAAGAATATAAACATTTTAGGGAAAGTATTGATATAGTCTTTAAAAAAAACATGTAGCCTAAAGGTTTATATACCTTGATTCTGCCAGTTTTCAGTCTTCAAACCTACATTTGGCAAGTGGCGCCTTGATTTAAGGGAAAGAAACTGGAGAGGATCCAACAGAGGGCTATCAGCATGTCAAGATGACCAGTACAAGTCTCATTAAGATTTGTAAGAGCTGTCATTTTGTTTTATGTTAGCAAAATAGACCTGGGAGGCTCAACCGGGTATTAGGACAAAGCAGATTGATAGTACAGTACCAGAGGGGTATGCAGTGTTCATTTTCTTGAACCTCTTGAAGCTTGGACAGACAAAACCTGAGTTTGCCTGACAAAATATTGGCAGTCCTGCCCCTGAAACTGGTATATTTGACTAGATAATCTCCCATAGCCACTGTCCCATGACTGTTTTTATTGTGTGATCATGTTGTCTGAGCCAGACAGGTTGAGTGTAGACATTTTTGTAAGACTGATCATGTGTCTACTGACTTCTACGACACGAAAGCAAACTGTTGTGTCTTTGGATCAAGTAGCAACGTTAGAAGGATGTCTTTTGGTTAAGTAAAGGCAGATGAACAAGTATTTATGTCAGGGTTTAATTAGCTAAATTAAATAGATATAACAGTGAGCTATAAATGGGAAATAATTAAGTGCAAATATTTGTGTAACCCAGTTTGGGTATTTTCTGGAACTTGCCGTGACAGTGTCCTGTGGAGGCAGACACATTGCACCCAGTGGAAGATGATACTAGGTTGTGATCTCCTGTCCATTACTTCCCTGCTTTATTCTTCTCTCTCATCACAAATTGATGCAAGTTTCTCAGCATTTAATTTTGTATTGTATTTTTAAAGTTTCTGCTTTGAATGCACAAGATTCATATGTTTGCCCTAGGTCTAAAGATAGTATGTACCATGCCCTTGGGTACAGCACTATTTTAGTTATGCAAGCTGCTATGACCTTTGAACAGCAAGATATACAAATGGGAATTTCTACAATGAAGGAAGCTTTGCAAACCTGCCAAAGGTAAGCCCAGGCAATGAACATTTATGAGGTACTTCATCCGCTAAGTGTTTTGAACCTGTGACTTTTTGTTTTCCATGGGAATAAACAATTTAAAAGCCACATTTTGAATTTTCCCTTTCATCATGAAAATAATCTCAACAGTTGTTTCCAGAGGTAGAGCCAATAGTCTAATAAGATGAAGGTTGTACAGATGTTTCTTCTATAACCCAAACCTTATTCTTACAAATGTATGTGTTTTAGCTTACTTTCAAAATTAAAGGGCTGTTATTCCTAGTAAAAACTAGTTTAGTATGTCTGGAAACTTGGTTTCTCTTTGCACTTCAGATAGTTTCAATCAGGACCTCTATCTCTAAAAGGTATGGGCTTTTATGCACAAGTACTCGCGTCTAGTCTGTCACAAAACTAATAAAAATGCAAGATTAAGGCAATCAANTATTCTATTACTGTCATAATCCCAATGTCAGGACCCAGTGCTTTTCAAAGTGCAGTAAACAAATGATAAACTAATGCCTAGTATTAATAATTAATGGCTTCCTGACTTTCAAAGTACATTCCTTTTCTGAATGTAGAATTGTTTCTTTAGCTTTATCATAAAGCTAAGTTATTTGTATATAGCAATACATTTGCTTTTGGAATGCCATACTAAAATAAACTAGCAATTTATGACATGGACAGTTGAGATGTAAGCAAAATAAGTGACTGTTTTGGCATCATGTCTGGCATAAATCACCATAAAATACTGCAGTCTTTATGTGTTTATGTTGAAAGCCCAACTTTCATTAGATTTTTCATTCTAGTTCGTTCTGATTCTGAATGCAAGTTTAGGAGATGGAATAAAGTTCATGAAATTTTTCAAATTCAGTTCAAATGTCTTGTCCAGTATCGAGAGAGACACACCTCTGTATGTAGGAAGTGATTTGGAAGCTATTGTACACTGAAAGTAGATTAAGTGCATGCTTGCATCATCAATCAAGGTTAGGTAGTCACCTGAGCCCACATAAATGTGAGTAGTGGTGATCAGGCTACTCAAAGATTTGTAGCTGCTGGCCAATCATCACTTTACTGAAAATATTTATAAATTATGTATTGGAAATATTTGTGTTGAAATGACACTCATTCCATGTGTGTTTATTTTCTTTGATGTACGACTGATTTAGATTCAGGAAAAGAAACACGGTAGTGGAGTCCTTGTCCAATCTAGTTTCTAAACAGTCAGTGGATCAGTTGAGTGAAGGTAAGTGGTTTATAATATAGTTAAAATAACAAATTTAAAAAAGCTCAAAAACATAGTACCAGTGTGTACAGCCATACCTACCTCAGTAACTGGATTCGTGTGTTACAGTAAAACCCAAACAAACCACTTGTGTTGTGATGTGTGTGACCTTTTTTTTTTTTAATTTGAATGCAGTTTCTCAAAGTGGGAGATTCATCCTTTTGGTGTTGAGTACGCATGAATTAAGAAAGGAATGATTTTCACAACACATTATAGAACTGAAGAGATAATTATTTTCTTTTCTTCCCTCTTTTTTATCTTTTTTTTTTTTTTTAATTTAGGACAGCTCCCAAAAGTTTAGGAATCACTGATGTTGTGGAATATGTCCTTATCACTAGTTTAATTGGAATCTGTATATATTAACAAGTTTTGTGCTTGTCTGTTTTGCCTTAAGGTATTTTGGGAAATGGTATCTGTACATTGTTCATGGCTCTGAAAATGCTGATCTCCTATTTCTGATTCAGGCAGAATCAAGTATGCATTTTTTTTTCTAACCTGACATGAAAGAATCCTCCTTATTGCTGGACACATCAAACTCACCACATGTGCACTGTACATGCAGCAGCCTTGTGCATGTGGCTGGTCTTGCAGCATGGGTGGGTGCAGGGTAAATCATGTCGTATATTAATGTCAAGTGTACTTTAGTGCTGCATGAGGACAGAAGGTGGTCCTGGGGCATTTGGTTTGTTGAGCATGACTTGTTGAAAGCCTGTTTTACGGTTTCTTACTGGATTTAAGAAAGGCCTGAGCCACAACAAGTGTTGCCGTTTATCTGTAGAAGCTTGTTTTTTTGAGAGGGTTTGAAGACCTGCTTGCTTAGGCTCATATAAAATCAGGATCAAAAAGGAAAAAAAATCAGGAAAGTACAGGAGGTCATCCACCAGAATGACAAGTAGTTTTTGCACTAGGCTGGAGTCAGCTCTGGCAAGATCAAAATTTTTGTCTAAGGGAGAAGTGAGATAGAAGAATTTTGTTGGCATTTGTGGGTTACAGCTATTATTCAGCAGTTAGCAAGGCAGCAAGAGCAGAATCTTGCCTTTTTTTTGTTTTCTTTGCAGCAGTTTATTTCTTCTGTTGACTCCAAGAAAATAATATTGATGATAAATTTGAGACAGTAAATAACTTTTCTTTCTTATATAGAGGAAATGCATGCTGAAATCTGCTATGCTGAATGCTTACTTCAGAAAGCAGCTCTCACCTTTGTACAGGTAATTCAATTGTTTATTTTGTATCTTTGTGCAGCAGTTGAACAGAGAGATGTTATTACATTATTCCCATAATAGATACAGTATTTAAAACCCAGTTTTTCTTAGTGAATGAATGTTCATTAGTGAATTGAAAGCACAGCAAGTGCTGTGCTACCCAACAAAATCTTGTTTGTATGATTAACCAAATAATCAATACCGAAGAACCAAGAACTTAAGGTATATTTTAGCCTTAGATAGATGGTATGTTTAAATGACTCGCATCACATCTGACAGTGTCCAGCGCTTGTTTGAAAAGTTGCTCAAGTATAAAGAAATGTCTTGTTTAAGAGTGCAAGTCATCTAACAAAACGTCAACTGATGTGCACTTGTCTCCAATTCAGTATCACTTTCCACATACTTCTGATATGGTGTCAGGAGCAATATATTAATGATTGTAAAATTAACTTACTTTTGGTGAGGTAACAATTCAGTTCACAGAAAGATCTGCTGTTTAATGCTGTCTGGTGCTTCTTATTTAACTTGTGGTTCAGAAACTTCATTCTAAAGTGTTTTCAAATAGGATATTTGAAATCTGATCGCTGAAAACAGGAGTTTGTTAGTCATACTTCATTTATATATATGTGAGCATTTTGTAAACGTTTAATGAATGCATTTTAAGTAATCCCCTCAGATATAAGTTATGAGGAAGAAGTGAGGCACTAAGATCACATGTAACTATTCAAAAATAGGTTGCAAAAGTGCTTATACTAAAATATTTGCGTTTGGGTGTTGGGTCTTGCAAAAAAACAATTGAGGTCTTCTGAAATAGCAAACCTCTTATGGGAGTCAGAATTTCTTTTGCTTGATGATTTTGAGGCTTTTTTTAAATTTTAGTGCTTTTTCATTTTCCACATCACATAAGCTGCCCCTGAGTATTTAAATGTGCATTTCTAAAATATCTGCACATTATCCCCTTCTGCATGAATTCCAAGAGGAAAACCTTCTGCCCTGTTGAATGTTAACCAAATTACTTTTCAGGAATTAGTTTTTGATGGCTAGTCCATTGTGGCTTGACTTTGCTTTTTCTAGAAGTAAATGTGCACTTGTGTTGAGTAGTCCATGTATCTGACGTCTAGTCCCATCAGCAGTGAGACTTCATGTGTTCAGGGGATTCTTTGGTTTGTCTTCTACCAGGTCCTGGGACCGCTTGGATGTGTCAGAGTCAAGCGTTCAAAACTTTCTAAAAAGTTCCTACAGCACCATCTGGTGGAAAGACTTGTTTCATTCACATGCGATGGAAGTGCTGTTAGAAGCAACTGACCATTTTCCAACCCTGCTTGGGTTTTAAAATTTGTAACATGCACCAGACAAGTGTTTCCCTGACCACTTAAAGCAAGTGTTAAATTCATGCTTAGAGATGAGTCTAGTTAAATGAAAGACATTTGTAATGCTTCCAGAGACTGTTAAGTTAGACATAGATTTAAATGTAGCTGCCAAGTTTTTAGGTATGAATTATATGCTATAGCTGAATATGCTTTTTCGTACAATTTATTTTTTCTCTTCCAGGATGAAAATATGATCAACTTTATCAAAGGTGGCCTCAAGATTAGGACAAGTTACCAAATATACAAGTAAGCCATTAGAAGACACTTAGATTCAGTGTTGGTGTAAGTAGGTGCAGTAGCATGAATGCCTCCAAAATAAGTATTTTTATAGCAATCATAATTCCTATAAATTCTAAGTCATGTTTCCCCTTCCTTCCTTTTTTTCCTGCATCAAAAGAGAATGTCATCAGGTGCTACAGATGACTCAGGGGAACAAAAGCAGAAATGAAACTTATTACCAGTTTGAAGGAGGAGTAAAACTTGGAATCGGAGCATTCAACTTGGTATGACTCTTTCAGACTACAGAAAGGCCTTTGGGATAATTCTGTAGGATTCTTTCTTTGTCAACAATGTGATCCTGCATTAAAAATTACACATATGTAAAAGGGAGATACAGACTTCAAAAGTTTTATTAAACAGAACAGCAGTGGCTTTTTACATGCATGCCTTCTAGGGTCTTTCTGTTAATTTATTCTGCATTGTGTTTAATTCTCTGAACTAATTTATGTATGTATTTCTCAAGAGGAAAAGCAGCTACTTCCACCTACCTCTGTGCAGCAGGAATTTTTAAGATGCTTATGCTGTTGGTTACAAGATACCTGAAGTGGCTGCTTTTATTCTAACACCCCCATGTACACTGTTCTTTTGCTTCAGTGACATACTTCAGAGTGGTGTAGATAATTACAAATTCAGAAGAATGAGCAGTAATCAGTGTGTGCAAAAGAAAACTGGATACATCCACTAGCAGTTTTCTTTACAATTTACTGCAGTTGCCTTTTATAGCTGCCTTCACAACAGAGAGAGTTGATTTCTGCTGGTATGTTAAACACAGAATCACACAGAATGGTATGGGTTTGAAGAGACCCCAAGGATCACTGAGTTCCAACACCCCTGCCAGCAACCTCCAGGCCTGGGTTTAGACAAGGTTGCCCAGGGCCCCATCCAGCCTGGCTTTGAACACCTCCAGGGTTGGGACACCCACCACCTTTCTAGGCAGATGGTTTCAGCACCTCACCACACACTCCATAATGAACTTCCCCCAATATCTATCCTAGACCTTCCTTCCTGTAGCTCAAATCCATTCCCCCTTGTCTTACCATTATCTGCTCTTGTAAAAATCCAGTTCCCCTCCTGTCTAGGTACTCCCTTTAAGTATTGGAAGTCTGCAATGAGGTTCACCCTGCAGCCTTCTCTTCTCCAGGCTGAACAAGCCAAACTCCCTCAGCCTGTCCTCATAGGGGAGGTGTTCCAGCCCCCTGGTCATCTTCATGGCCTCCTCTGAACCTTCTCCAACAGTGCTGCATCTTTCTGGAATTGTGGGCGCCAGGTCTGGATGCTGTACTCCGGATGAGACCTCACGAGGGCAGAGTAGAGAGGGACAATCCCCTGCCTGTCCCTGCTGGCCACCCCTCTTCTGATGGAGCCTAGAAGACTGGCCTCCTGAGCTGCAAGAGCACACTGCTGGCTCATGTTCAGTTTCTCGTCCACCAGGACTCCCAGGTCCTTTTCAGCCGAGCTGCTCTCAAGGAGTTCTTATCTCAGCCTCTACATATGTCTGGGATTCCTCTGGTCCAAGTGTCAGACCTTGCACTTTGTAGTGCTAAGTCTCAAAAGAGATTCACCTGGACCCACCTTTCCAGCCTGTCCAGATTCCTCTGGATGGCTTCCTTTCCTTCTGTTGTGTCAACTGCTCCACTCAGCTTGGTCTCATCAGCAGACTCGCTGAAGCTGCACTGAATTTCCAGTGTCGATGTCATTGATAAAGATGTATCATTCCAGATGGGGCTGGTCAATTCAGTTTATAGTCAGAAAACCTCAGGTCTGTCTGCACCTGCCAGTCCTTAAAACCCAAGTAACTTGTAGATGTGCTTATTCATAAATGCTCTGACCTTTTATGTTCCTAGTAAAGTCCACCCAGTAGCAAGTTTAGCAAGAAAAAGTCTGTGATGGGCAGCATGTATTAGTGTGAATGGAGCTTTCAAAACTGACTTCCAGATAGACGTTCTTGTAGTGCTCCTTTTAAAGGTGGTTGTGGTTTTTGTAAGTTTTCTGTTGTGTAGGGTGTGGAGAACGCAGTTACAAAGGGAGCAAAAAGTGCATGTAATAAGAGGGCAAAAGAGTGATAACAATAGCTAGTATTTCTAAACAGGTATTCTTGCTGGCCCTATAATTCAGTGCTCACACAATAGGCATAAGTAGAACTTCCTGCGATACCATCGTGTCATTTAATTGGGAGTAAAGGAATATGGCAATTATAGATTTTAAGTACTTCCAAAAATGGCAGTTTTCATTCCAAATGACCCACAATTTTTGTACAATTCTGATCAGCTGAGAACAGAGAAATCTGTCATTATCTGAAGAAGCACAGCTGGACTCAGTCATGATGTTTCTGTGCTGGATCAGTATCAGAAGTCTTGAGTTTCCCTGAAGCTGCTGACTGATTGTGTGTTGTTGATCGTGCATGCCTGTCTTCAAGTTCTTTCTGTGTTTTACTTTTTCACTGATGTTTAATGGCATTTAATATAGTAGTTGGCATTTTTGGCTTTATTGTGGTTTATGCTGGGTTTATAATTTGTAGTACTTTTGCTTTTAGAAAATGTATATAAGTTTTAATCTTTAATCTTTGTGTGTGTGTGTGTGTTTAAATATATTTCAGATGCTGTCACTTTTACCAGGAAGGATCCTTCGACTTTTAGAATTTATTGGATTTTCTGGAAATAGGGTATTTGATCTGATACTTGTTTTTTTCAAATTAGTCTTTTCTTAGATAAAGACTTGATAGATTAACATCATCTGTTTCAAACTAAAAGTGATCTGTATGATTTATCAGTATTTTAGTGTTACTAAAGTGATAAGCAGGCTAGATGATGCAGGCATAAAAGCACATATGGTGATGTCTTGATTTTTGAGCAACCATGGAAAATGACCACTGTACTTCAGAGGTGATTGTAAGTCAATTGCAAGTAAAATTGCAATTTCCTTTCCATTTGCTGATCCTCAAGGGGAGAGACTATCGGCTTTCTTCCCCATCCTATACAATCAGAAATTGATATTCCTCGTAATAATAAATGAGGAAAAAGTCACAATTCTACATCTTTTTCCACCCATGGTCCCAGCCCATTCCTTTGGGAGAAGGAATTTCTGACTGTCACCTGTGACTGAAATCTCAGTACACCTTTTTATCATGCATAAGGAAAGTATTTGTAATCATAGCATTGCTTTTGTAAACCTAGCCTTGTTTTGTAATTATCTCACAGCCCTTTAAAACTCTTTGCTACTCATAAAAAAAATTAAACAAAAAGCCACCAAAAATGCAATTTCCAGACTTGTATGTAAGAAAACTTAGTTATTAATGAGGCAGACTCACCATATGGTCTTACTGCTGTGAATTTGTCCACAGTATCACTCTGCTTATGCAGAGACCTGTTCATTCTGTTTCTTCATGTGAAACACCTGGTTTATGCTGAAGTTCTTCCGTAGTATATATTTTTGCCCTGACTGTAAAAGCTGAAAAGAACAAACAATTCCGAGTATCACAATATATCAGAGTATATATCGAGTATTATTAGTGCTCACAAATTCCATTGTAGTTTCGTGAATTGGTGTGTCAGCAGAGCTAATGTTTCGATCAGAACATCGAGGTAATGATGGAAGAGAACTGAAGATGACTGAGGATTTCTGTGAAGGAAGACTTTTGCCAATAAGTAGTACTTGAACAGTTGAGAAATGTTCTCGCTAAACATAGGCTTAAAGACTATTCTGAAAGGCTCGTAGCCAGAGAGTAGTGGGGAAGGGATGTAGACCTGTGTGTCTGCATGGTCTTTGTGGTGTTCCCATTTCACCAGAGCACTGAAATGCATGGTAATTTTATTCACTGTTAACTTAATCTTTTCCTTGCTGATGGCTATTAGCAGTGGCAGAACTCTTCTGGTTGTGTTGGATCTGAGATCTGTTGAATTACAAAATCCTCATATCTGAAAGGAAGACTGGATTTTGGGGGAGCCAGGAACTATTAACAGTAAATCTGTATACCGATAGTTAATCCTGCATGTGTTTGTGATGTTTCTTAGGAGTTGGGCCTCTGTCAACTACGGGAAGGCGCATCTGGCAGCAGTTTGAGGGCCATTCTGTGTACTTTCACCCTGTTGGTTTATCATACTTACGTCTCCTTAATCCTTGGTGAGACCCACTGTGTAGCTGTTCAGTCATGCTACACGTTATGATAGATAATCGTGATTTTATTTTTGAAATGCATTCTCTAAACTGTCACCTATTAGCTTTGTAACAAGAGATTGCTATATGCTTAATTATGATTTGAAACTAATATCTCTGACAAACCTGTGTCTGCAGAAACAGTGAGAGTAGATATTATACCAACATCTTGTTCCATTTGCAGGGCTGTCTTAACATGCAACAGCAAAATAGCACAAAAGACTTCTAAGATCAGACAAGTCCTTATCCTTAAATTAATGTCCAATATTGTGAACATCCTCTCCAGAAATAAGTCTGTACTCCCAAACAATTTACTTGGAAGTACACATGTGTAGAGAATTAACTGCTTTTGCCACCATTAATTCTGTGTACATCTTTGACGTATATTTTCACCTTGTTTAGTTTGGAAGTGTGTTAGTCCATGTTGCCCAGGCTCATCAGGTAATTAAGGAGAATTCCATTTCTTCCAGTATCACCTGTACTTCATTACTGAGCTCAAAATCAGGAAAGAAGGCAGCTGAGGATTGTTTTCCTGACTTGCTAAAGCATTAAGGGGATTTAAAAGTATAACTAGGATCTATAACTGAACAGTTTAAAGAATATTCATATATTCTATCTGTTTCTACTTACAGACATTTGCTCTCTTAAAAACACTTAGTACTTTCAGGACAAGAATTCAGTTTTATAGTAGCACAATATGATGGAATAACCCTGCTTCTGCTTAAAAGAAGTCATCCATTAATCTATTCAATTCATAATATGATTTGGAAACAAAACTATGATGCATGGGTTGTTTGTGTTTCCTTAAGTACATTCAGGTTGGTTTGTTATGTTTTCTAGGTACAGGGGAAGCCAACCTTCAGGAAGCAGACAGTCTCCTTGAACCCTACCTCCAGAAATTTCCAAATGTGTGTATTCAGTAAATTTTACAATAGGATATACTTCCCTAAGCTTAAAATAGTAACTGGCATTTTTCTCATCTCCTTTCAAGGGTTCCATTATTTTATTCTATGCTGCCAGAATAGATATACTGAAAGGAAATTTTGAAAAGGTAGGTATTTTCTTTATAACCTTTTTATTTGTTCAGTGTTCAACTTGGGGGAAAAATATCCAGTTAATCTAAGTAACTTATTTTTGTTGGACTGATAATTATGCTCTTGCCCCTGCTCATGTTCATTGTCAATATTCATTCCTGTTCTCTCTCTGTGAGTGAAACTGAAAGGGCAATCTATCCCGTTTTACTAGTCAGGTGTTCTCCACTTGCGTGCTAGGAAAGAATTTGCTCTATAGTTAGACATGGGTCTTATATGGAGCTGTAATTGAGACAGTTTTCATTATTCTTACTTAACTACATCCTAGGCACAGTTGAGGTTCCAGGAATGTGTAGCAGCGCAGCAAGAGTGGAAACAGATTCATCATCTCTGTTACTGGGAACTGATGTGGTGCTACACCTTCCAGCAGAACTGGCTCCAAGCATATTGGTATGCAGACCTGCTCAGCAAAGAGAGCAGGTGGTCTAAGGTAAATGGGCGGGTGAATGTTGTGATATACAACAGCCTCTCCACAGTTAAATTTGCATTTCAGTTTGCACAAAAAGTATAATTTTGCCTTTTTTTTGCGGGGAGCTGTGTGGAGGGAAACCCATAAGTAAAGGCACATTGGCACTATGTTGATAGACTTAACTGCATGGCTAAGGAGGAATTTTTATTTCATGTTTTGAGGCATCAGAGTGCCTAACTAACAGTGGTTAAGGCTTTCTAAAAACAAGGTACTTACCAGAGTTGTAAGAAAGAAAAGGGAGAAAAAAACTGTTAACTTGCCTCTCAAATCAAGTTCTTAACACTTACTAATAAAACTGGTCTGAAGAAATCATGTGTGTTAGTTACAAACAGATGAGAGCAGGCCTACTCAGCAGATGATTTGTGACATGAAATGTGAGGGCTGCTGCAGATGGAGTCTCACAAGGAAAGTTGGGCTATCTGTGTAAAAATCTTTCCCAAAGTATGAACCAAGCAAAATGTGCAAATAATTTTTGATAGATCACTTCTGTCTGTTTCTTTCTAGATTACTGTTTCATAATGCTTTGTGAAAAAGGGGACACATCTCTTGACAAAGAGATCAGTACATTCAATGTGAAGTGGAAAAAATCTCTGATAGAATTATGGATGTTTATCTTTTATTTTCTGCAAAGTCCGGTTGTCAAACTTTCCTTGAGTCAATGCTCAGATATTTTCTTTGGGTTTTCTTCAGGCATGTCTGCATAAGTATGTTGAAAATAAAATTTTAGCATAAAATGCATGACAAAGGAATTGCTGAACTTCTATAGTTCTACCTGCCTGATAATTACTGGAAACCGCTGCAGTGAGTGAGCTGAGAGATTTCAGTCATTAGTGTATTGACTGAACACAGCAAATTAGATGTGGTAATATGTTGCTATTTCTTTTTGAAATAGGCAATATATGTATTCCAGAAGGCAGCGATTCTATGTATGCTTCCAGAAGATGATTTGAAAAGGACTGGTGAGGACATTGTGTCTTTATTCAGGTAAAAATTTATAAAGCAACTAGTGTGCAGCCATTTTTCCCCATTTAAAAGTTTTTTACTTGAGTATCTTTATCTTGTGTGACTTACTTCCTACTTGAAACCATCAGCTTTTCAGTTACTCTTTTTTTGCTTTTAGCGATTTAAATATTCTGATACTACTTTTCTTGGCAAACTACACACTGAAACTGCAGTTTTAAGTGACTTTCAAGAATTTAAGGTGTTACACTTCAGAGGAGAACTGCAAATCTTACTGAAACAAAATTAAATGAAAATTGCATTTAAAGCAGCTTCTGTTTCCCATTTTCCCTCCTTGTAGACAAGTGGATGGTCTAAAACAGAGAATTGCTGGAAAATCTATCCCAACTGAGAAGTTTGCAGTAAGAAAAGCTCGCCGTTATGCAAGTTCTCAACCAGTGAAGCTGATATTACCTGCCTTGGTATTTGTTTGCGTTGTTGTTGTTGTTTTCCAATAAAAAAAAATGCATAACAGGGAAAGAATAGTATTATCAGGTAGTGTGTATCTGCAATTTTAGATTTGGTTTTTTTTTTTTTTTACTTTTTTGTTTTAAGAAATACTGCATTCATGCAACGGAATTTTTTTGTGCTGATGGCTGGATCATACTACTGACTGTTAGCAGTCTAAATCCAGAGCCAGGTTTTTCACATGAAATGTTAAACGTGCAGACCTATTGCTGTTGCCTTATGAGCCTAAAAGTCACTTTTCAGCTAGAAACCTGCATGGGTGACTAGTATATGTGTTCGCATTTTTCATTTTGGCAGGATTTCAGCCATAAAATTATAGAATAGTTTCAGTTGGGAAAAGATGTCAAGATAACATCCAAGTATCTATCCAGCCCCACTAGGTCCCACATTAGACCACTAGTCCTTGTCCTTCAGACTCCTCAGGAAGTTAAGGAGTACTTCAGCACTTTCTGTGCTGGTGAAGCGTGGTGGTGTTTACTGCTGTTAGATAGAGAGATAGAGAGATATAGACCCTGAGTAAAGTGAGCAGAAGTTGAGCAAACTTCACTAGTGCTACTATTAATTTCCCATGCTTCTAACTTCAGAGGCATTAGTAGCATGGAGTCTATTATGTGTATGCCAAAACCTATCTGCAGGGATGATTTGCGGCCCAGAAGGCCAACCGCATCCTGGGCTACATCAAAAGAAGCATGGCCAGCAGGTCGAGGGAGGTGATTCTCCCCCTCTACTCTGCCCTCGTGAGACCTCACCTGGAGTCCTGTGTCCAGTTCTGGAACCCCCAACATAAGAAAGACATGGGCCAGTTAGAGAGGGTCCAGAGAGGGCCACAAAGATGATAAGGGGGCTGGAGCACCTTTCCTACGAGGACAGGCTGAGAGAGTTGGGGCTGTTCAACCTGGAGAAGAGGCAGCTCCGGGGAGACCTTCTAGCGGTCTTCCAGTACCTCAAGGGGGCCTACAAGAAAGATGGGGAGAGGCTGTTCAGTAGGGCCTGTTGTGACAGGACAAGGGGTAATGGTTTCAAAATAGAGGGAGGTAGATTTAGATTGGATATTAGGAAAAAGTTCTTTACTGTAAGAGTGGTGGAGCACTGGAACAGGTTGCCCAGAGAGGTGGTGGATGCCCCATCCCTGGAGACGTTCAAGGCCAGGTTGGATGAGGCCCTGAGCAACCTGATATAGTTGGGGGTGTCCCTGCTTCTTGCAGGGGGGTTGGACTGGATGACCTCTGGGAGTCGCTTCCAACCCTAATCATTCTACGATTCTACGATTCTATGATTCTATGATTCTATGATTCTATGATTCTGTGATTCTATGATTTAGCTACAACTGCAGATAAAAAACATAATATGGTATGCTGTTTCTTATATTAAGGCTTATTGTGAAGGAATCCAAAGAAAATTAATTTCTATTTTAAAATTGATTGTATATTCAATTACTTGAAAAGATATCAGTAACAGATTTGTCCTAGGCGTGTACATCACAGAGGTATTCAGTTGTGAGTGTGTATCTTTGGTTTAAGTAACTACTTTCATCTGTTACTTGAGTTCATATGGGAGAAGCCACAAGTTGAAAATAAAATTCCCACTGTTGCTTGTGTATTAACGTGGGTGATGGTAAACTGTCACATGATAAAAATCTGTTCAGCTTTGTTTTTACTGATCTGTGAAAATCATGATAGAATCCATTAAAATGATATAAAAACATTCAAAACTTAAAAAACAGGTTAATATAGCCAACACGCATTCAGCAAAACATTTGTCCCCTCTGCATAGCTACTTCTAGGAGGCCTCCAAATGACTGTTAAGGCAAACGTGGTTATCTTTGTAAAGTTGCATGTAACTGACAGAATGTCCCATACTCATTGTGTGTAGTTATTAGAAATCATACAGATGCTTCTGTTCATGGTCTTCTCAAAAGTGTTTTCGCTGTGAGACCTGTCATAGTGTTTAAAACAAGTTTTTGTAGGCAAGTGTTTTTATGTACTTAGCATGTTCTGTAACAGCCTCCCAAGGGATACTTGACGTAAAAAAAAAAAAGGCTGTCTCCTGGAATTTTATAAATATTTTCTTTTTCTTTTTCTTTTTTTTTTTTAAATGGTCAGGAAATGATGTATGTCTGGAATGGCTTTGCAATTGTGGGCAAAAGAGCAGACCTCACTGAAGGCTTACTGGTAACAATTGAAAAGGAAGAAATGGCTCTACAAAATGAAACTAGTAAGTGATAACTTAAGATGGAATTAAACTGGTAAGAAGTGCTGACTGCGTTCTTTTTTTCTGCCTACTGATGTTCTGTGAGGTAAGTGTTGAATTGGGCAGTGTACTAATAAACCCGAGTATGGAAATTTTCAAAGTTAGTGGTGGCTCTCCAGGATGTTCTTTATCCAGCTTGGTTGGTGCTGCAGGAAGCTCAAGTATGTGAGTTTTAGTTACAGAATGTAAATGAGTCTTATTACGACATTCTAGTCTCTGAGAGTGTTCTTGGACTGTAATCTGCTAATATCTTAAACATCTGATTAACACTTTTTCTAAACCAATTTATACCACATTTTAACTTTATTACAGAGGACACATACTGAGTAGAATATGACTAAGTATCAAGGAAATAAGGAAGTGCTATGCATGAGCCAGTTTGGTTTATTTATTGCCTAGAAAAACAATATATTTAGTTCTAAAATAAAATGTACTTTTTGCAAATAAAATTTGACTCTTGATGTATTTTAACCACAGATGCTCAGTGTAGTGTTTAGAAAAAGAGTCCGTAACTCACTCAATTTCTATTAGAATACGTTTACTGCAGAAGTACGTGTTTATCAAGTGGCTGCTTTCATCTCTTGGGAACTTCTTGGTAGACTTCTCTTACACATTCTTCTAGCATAAATAAACACAATTTTTTTCACACATGAAACTTTTTCATGGTAATTCACTGTAAGAAAATATGTGTGACTGATATTTTAATTGCACTTACAGTTTAGCCAAAGTTAGTTTTGCTACTTGATTAAAACATTCACTGTGAGATGTTAAAGTGCCTCTAATTATGATTTACATATAACAGAGTTGATGAATCAGAAGTTGTAGAAGGACATACAAGAAATGTATGCTGGGAAAATCTGGATGGTATACTTGGCTAAATGGGGTAACTTGCAAGTCCGAGATTGATTTGGGTAGATTGCATGCCCAGCCCTGCCCTCCCCCCTCTCCTTTTTAAAATTTTATTAGCATTTCTGCAGAATCAGTAGTGTGCCTCTCAAATCTGAAGTGTTTCTACTTTTGTGCGTTATTGTATTAAAACCAGAATGTGGCAATATGCAAGACAGCTGCAAAAAAAAGAGTCATGTTTCCATGAATTGTGTGCAGACGACTCTGGCAGAAGCTCTTAGGAATCTGGTGCTGTATCACGCAGATGCTTCTACTAAATGTGCTGGTCTGTTCTAGCAGTGAAATAGGTTTCCTGTCAAATGCCTGAGCAGAGAGCTGCATGAGGTACTAAAATATAAGGAACAGTTACAAACCTGGTATGTTTTGCTTATGGAAGTATGCAGCTTACCAATTGGATGTGATCTGGAAGCATATTTTGGTTTTATGCTTTTTGTTATTACTAAAAAAGGTACTTAAATGTGGTGGGTTTTGGACTGTATTTGTGAGCCTCGTCTGTTTTTAAAGATAGGGACTCACAAGATAAAGACTTTGATTACTCCAAAAGCGCTACTGAGTTGAGACACACAAAGTGATTAAGGCTAGGGTGTGGCAAGGATACAATATTATTTTAAGAGACTGCTGCCAGTACTAGATACCTCAGCTTACGGCTGCTAAGGTGATGTAAAAAAGTGTGCTAATTATACACCAAGATAATTTTAGGGATTGAGACTTCTTAGGGAGAGCTGTTGATACTTGTTGCCTCGAGTGAATAGGCACAGTGAGGAATCTATCAGAGACTGAAAGTGGTTTTATGCTGTATACAGCTGAAAATAGAGATGGTAAAAGGAACAGATTAAAGACATACAGATTTTTATTTTTTTTTTGTCTCGGGATTTCTGGAGATCTTACTCTTTCCGTAGTTCTGTCATTTTCAAGGTAAAAAAAAGGACTTTGTAGCTTCAAGAAAAATTCTGATAATGATATTTCCTCTGTCATAGAGGATCACAGGAAGATGATTTTCCCCCATTTCTTGCAAGGCTGTCTGTGTTAAACTGGCCTATGTATTTGCTATCACTTACTGCCAGTGTTTTGGCATAATGAGCTGTTCTTGCTGTGGGAGATACTAGTTTTAAGTTGTTAAAGACTGGCAAGCTTTTACTGACTCAGTACTTGCACTTATTAATTTCCATGAATGAGTGTTTTTAAGAGGCAGTCACATGAATCCAGTACCATAGCCTAGAAAAACGGGCTAGGGGAATGCAAAAAACCCACTGCACTTCTACCTGTCACTAAAAGCGCAGTTTGTCAGTTGTTATCTATCAAGACTTTTTAGGCTTCAACACAGACAAAAATAAGCCTGCATGTAGTGGCAGAGCTCTTTGCCGAATCCTAAGATGCTCTAGTCTTGCATGGTTCAGAACTGTTTATGTAGGACTGTCTTGGCAGACTATTGAGAAAAAAAAATTAACATGACCTTAGAGAGCTGGTGATTAGTTGTAAACAACATGATCTGAAAGGAGGGTGTTTTGCTTCCTGAATTGTTAATGTATGTGCTAACATCTGTCTATCCATATGTGTTTTCTTTCCTTTCTTTTCATTCCCTGCACCCAGCAAATGCTATAAACCAAGGCAGCAAAGAAAGACCATGCTTGTTAAGGTTATTTTTCTGATCTGCTTCACAAGAACTGTTTCATCTCATATTTTTAGTCCTATTGAATGTAAAACTTCCTTGAGTTTTCCAAATTCCACTAGTGCAGTTTTTCAGCTGTTAGTGATAGTGGGAATACTAATAAATGTGGGTTTTTTTTTTAATTTGTACCACCAAATAGCATGTCCTCAAAGTTCTATAGGACAGAGTTCTAATGCGTTCTTGCTTTTCCTGTTACTGCTCCTACTGGCATGGTCTGCCAGTGTTCCGCAACAGGGGAAGCTATTCAGTAATGTAGGTTTCATTTTCACTGTAGGTTTTCCTGTTCTAGATGTTACAAGTACAGAAATCTTTAACTGCTGCCAGTTTGTGCCTGCTTTGCACTGAATTCCAGATACAGTAGACTGGGGAATGTCTGAATGTTTCTGTTTTGTCTTATTTTGTGTTAGCCTATATGTCTTTGACAACATAGATGTTCTGCGTGCATCTTCTTTAATAGACAGCATTTAAAATTGTGTCTGAAGATTATCTCTATGTCTGAGGCTTAAAACATGAGATGCAAGATTCCTGAGTCGGTATATACATACTGCCTACTGAAACTCTGATTTTCCTTTTCATGATACCTTCAGATTCTGCAATGTGTCTCGCTTTTACTTTTAGATCACAATGAATATTATGTGGATGATGCATGCATGTTGCAGTTACTGAAGGGACTCTGCCTGAAACACTTGGGAAGACTCTTGCAAGCTGAGCTGTGTTTCAGTAAAGTAATTCAAAGGTAAAAATAACTTAAACAGACTTTTAACTTTTATATTATAATTTTGGGTTAAATTTTCTTGGTGAGCCTCAAAGATACCTGATTTACCTCATTTACTGCTCTTCATTACATGTCCTTTTGGTGAGCTTTAGCTTTTGTCTTGCAAACAAAGCCAGGAGCAGGTTCTGCAGACTTGAGGCCCCTCCTGTCCTTTCTCCCTCTGCCTCTGTCATTCAGAGATAAGTTGTTTCTCCTGAGGTATCACAATGCCCACGATGTGCTAACACTGTAGTCCTTTTGGAGGAACTTTGGAAACATCCTTTACAGAGTTGTTACAGAGTGTTGCTGACACTTATTTGACATTATTAACTAATATTTATGATGCTTTTCGCTTCACAAGTTACAGGACAGCAGGAATGCTTTTTCTGAAAACATTGTTCAGAAGGGAGTCAACACAGTGGAGGTTTTTAGAGCTGAGACATCTGAAAAATTTTTAGGCAACACTCCTTCATAAAGTGGGTGTTTTGCATGGAGATTTTTCTGATAAATTAAATGTCAGCATTCTGGTCAGGTTTACTTTTAACATTTCTTGGGCTGCTACAGTACACTGATACAAGCAGTCTCCTTACACTTCCTGTGCATCAAGGCTTGCCTTGGTGGGTGAGGTTCATCTTTAGAAGTGCTGCTCTTAAGATGTTGTAAGCTTTTGTGGTGTTTGTTGTGACCTTCTTTCTGCAATATTGGTTGCTGTTATTCTATCCAGATAAGAATAAAGAATTGATTGTAAAAGGCACAAGAAAGGCCAAGATATGAGATGCCTTCCAAGTCCATAAAACCTGTGGGAAAGTGTGGAACATGCAATAATTGCCCTTGATCAAAGAGGGCCAGATGAGCAAAAGCATGATGGGACTAGACTTATATGTGCCTGTGGCAGCTGAACATGCCTAAGTATGTGGGACATTGACATAAACCAATGAAAGCTGAAGGACCTGAGCAGTGGCATTGTAAAACTACATTGTCTTTGATATGCTGTGGCAATTAAGGCAAGTTTCTGAGGACTGGAAGAAAGCAAATGTCACTCCAGTCTTCGGGAAAGGCACAAAGAAGGGTCTGGGGAAACTGCTTATCCTAGAAAGGTGGAGTAAGTAATTGTGGAAACCATTTCCAGATACATAGAAGGGATCAGGAGTCATAAGCTTAACCATCCTTGTACTCTTCTACAGTGAGTTGCTTGTCTCTCTACTTGGGGGACAACAGTGATACTGTCTCCCACAATATTGTCGCAGACAAACTGTTGAAATACCAAGTAGATAGGTGGGCAGTGAGGTTTAAAACTGGATGAACTGCTCTGTTCAGAAGGCTGAAATCAGCAGCGTGAAGTGAGCTGAATGTTGGTCACCAGTAGAGTAGTGAAGAGGTCAGTATTGGGGCCAGTGGTTTTTAGCATGATTCTTGTTAAGGACCTGGATAACTGGACAGAGTGAAACCTCAGCAAATGATACAAATTGGGAGGAGTGGTTGATATGTCATGTGGGTGTGCCGCCATTCTGAGCGACATGGGCACATTGGAGAAACTGGTTGACAGCATCTTCAAAATATCTTGCAGTCCCTACCCTTGGGACTTGACTGGCTGAAGAGCAGCTTGTCAGAAAATGCTCTGGGCATCATGGTCAACCCCAAGTTGACTGTGAGCCAGCAGTATGCCTTGTTAACAAGGCATTCAACAGTGTCTCAAATTTCATTAGTGTCATCAGCAAATAGAGTGTGGTGATCCTCCCTTCCCTCTCAGCATTGGTGAGGCCACATCTGGAGTAGTGTGTTTACTTCTGGATTCAGTGGTACAAGGGAGACATGGGCATGCTGGAGCAAGTCTAACAAAGGGTCACACAGGTGATTAAAGGATTGAAGCATCTGTCATATAACAAGATGCCAAGAGAGATGTCCAGCCTAGAGAAAAGATGACTTGAAAGGGTTAACTGAAGGGAATATGCTCAAACGAAACCCCAAAATCCCAAACCAAACAACCAAACCTCATAAAAAAATCCAAAATAAAACAAAAAGAACACAAACACCACACCTACTACTCCCCTCTCCCCCAACAACACCCCAAAAAACCCCCAGTCACAATACCCACCCAAAACCAAACCAAACTGCCAAGGTCAATGATACCTAGTGACAGAATAAGAAATAATAGGCACAAACTGAAAAATAGGAAATACTGTTTAAATGTAAGGAGCATTTTTACTGTCAGGTTGGTCAAACACTGGCACAGGTTGCCCAGAGATGCTGTTAAATCCTCCTTGTTTGATATATTTTAAACATAGTCCTTGACAGGTTGCTGCAATAGACCTTGCTGTGAGCAGGGAGGTTGTACTTCCAGACACAGTGATTCTGAGATTTCCTTGTACTGAGGGAAAGTTGACTTTTCCTGCTGCTCTGATGATTTGTTCAGTCAGGCTAGTGTAAGAGGATCCCAATTCTGTGTGTGAGAAAGAAGTATTTGTATTGTACTGCCTAATGTAGTTAATGTTGCCTTTATGTCAGATCATCTTTTTAAATGGTTGAGATTGGTTTGTTTGGAGTTTTTTATCTGTCTGTGTGCTTTTACAGGCAGTGATTGCATTTAAATGTTAATTGGTTCCTCAAGGAAAGATTATATTTAACCAGTTGTGTACTTTTCTGTTTTCTAGTGAGAAGCAAATAAAATATGATAGTTATTTGGTGCCATTCACCCTGTATGAGTTGGGTCTTCTGTACAAACAACAGGATGAGAGAGAAAAAGCAATAAGATACATAGAAACTGCAAAGTAAGTAGACTTATTATTATTATTATTATTTTGTATCAGAGTATATATTAAGAGTAACTGAGCAACATTAGCAATGATTAGGCATGTGTATTTTCTTCCTGCTGGCCCCTTTGCAAAATACTACAATTATAAATCTCTGTTCTTGACTTTGAAACATTGTGTGATATAGTTGAATCTTAGTTTCAAAAAACTGTCCTTCAGACACAGTGGAGTGGACCACATCAAACAAGACACAGTATGAAAGGAAAACATCCTTTTCATTGAGCTGTCAGAGATGCTGAGGCTCTGCTGCATGCATGGGCTGGAACATTGAGGAAAGGTTCTATATACCACCCCAGTCCTAGTGAGTAGCTGGGGGCATACATCCACTGCAGTAAAGGTGGTAGTGGGCATAAGGTAAAAGCTGGTACACTACTGACCACCTCCCTTTTTCCTGTCACATCCTAGGGCAGTAGAGTGACAAATTTACCAGTGGCATGTTCACTTTGTCCCCAGATTGTAATATGGGGTAGAATTCCCTGCTTTTGTCTGTAGAGAAATATACTAGTCATGCAGTAGTGTCCTAAAGATAAGCTAGAAACAATCTCCTGAAACCTTTTTCAGGAGTATAGTAGATTTTCTTGCCTTTTTTTTTTTTTCTGGTTTGTCTGTATAGTATGATTTCCCCTTTGAGTTGTATTTTGATGGTGAACATACACTGTCAGCTATCAACCTTTTCTGCAGTCATGTAGTTTATCATTTCACAGCAAACTTCAGTAATTGGGAGGGCTGTTGAAAGGATCAAAATAAGTGAAAGAGGTGCCAAGACATTGATTCAGCTTATCAGGACATGTAATTGCTAGTTCTGGCACAAGTCTCCGCTCAGTTTGTGGATGTAGCTATAATGTCTCACAGCTCATTGTGTACCAACCTCATCCCCTGTTGGAAGGAATAAAAGCTGTTAACTTTGGTGCTTCAGTGCATGTATGAAGCAGAAGCAATCTGGGCAAAAGAAAAAATATGTTTTTCTTAAAATAACTTTTTTTTTTCCCCAGAAACAACTACAAAGAATACTCCATGGAGTCCAGGTTGCACTTCAGGATTCATGCAGCACTTGACAGCTTGAAGGTGTCACCTGCTTCAACCCCCTGAATGAACAGGGATGCATTTCATGCGTATAATAGCCTACACAATCTTTTTACAATCTTCTAAAGAAACAACCTCATGATTGTTTTCTGTCATCTCTGATTTGATGCATGTCATTCCTTTAGACTGTTCTTTTTCTGTATAGTGCATGTACTATATCTACTTGATACTTTAAAGAAGACCTTATATTTTGTTTGATAAAAATAATTTAATATTTTACTTGAATGGGGATATTAAAAAAAAAGTTGATGGGGCAATAAAGTTTAATGCAAACACTTTATTTTTGTATATGAAACAGATGCTGGTTATGCAGTGGAACTGGTGATAATTTCTGCACTTTTGAAGGTTTGATTTTCTGCAGTATGCTTGAGACCTTTTTGCCTCTAGAACAAAAGGGCAATGTCTGCACATAACCTTACCTACACTTGGCATACCACGTTCTGAAATTAGTGTTCCAGAGGAAAATAAAAAAAATTATCCTCTTTCACTTAATTTCATTTTGGGAACAAAATAAATCTGTATGAAGTGCAATGTTTTTACACTGTCAGATAAAGCTAAACAGGGCTACAGGTGTCTTTGCAGGTCTGTTTCGTTCAGGTGATTAGAGGGGTTATTTTTCAGTCATAGGGCTACTAGGGTTGTTAAGAGAATGATGTATTCTGGATACTTGTCCTAAAGCAGAATCAGCAGTCTTAGGTAGTTCCTGGCAGACTTCTTTAACCTGTTAAAAAAACCCAAACCAACAAAACAAAATTAACAAAACTTGCACAGAGAGACTTTGTAACTTGTACAGGATGTCTTCCGCAGTGGGAAGAGTCTAGGAAATTTCTCCTGATGTCTACCCAGAACAATTCTTAGCACAACTGAAAACTGGTCACTTCCCATCTTCCTTGTCATGGATCTGGAGAAATGATGGTTCCTTTCTGTATCTGAAGCAGTCTTTTACTATTTGAAAACAACCCCCTTGTCTATTCTCTGTTCTTGGGTTCCAACCAAAATATATAAAAATCTGTAGAATGTATTTATTTTTCTAATAATGGAAATAACTCATACTAGTGCCAGCTTGATTGTTCATCAGAAAGTGATTCACCTTTTAAACTTGCAGTTAGGAATATCTGCGTATTCTAGTAGCAACTTTCTACAAAACACGTAGAAAATTTGTATTTGTATTTTTCCTTTAACATTAATGTGACTAGCAGTATCAAATTGAGTTTTCCAATTTATTATGTATGCACATTCTGCTAGCTCTGTTTTTAAAAACAAGAGAATACTTTAAGTATTCACCCAGTAACTGTCATCTCACTAATTATTGAGAAACTTCCCCATTTATTTATTTTATTAATGCCGGTATATTTACTTCTGTGCAGTAAAATCAGAGTAACTATGTTGTGTAATGTTATTTTCTGCCCTTAACGCCCACGCAAAGGAAAAAAAAAAAGAACAAAAGAAATAGATGAAAAATACGTCTTCAGTAAATGAGTAAGTTTCTAATTAAACAGCCAATATAATGTAAATGCCGTAGTTATTCATCTCAGGTGACTCGGCTTTCTTCTGTGACTTCATAATAACTTCTGTAAGAGTGGTGGAGCACTGGAACAGGTTGCCCAGGGAGGTGGTGGATGCCCCATCCCTGGATACGTTCAAGGCCAGGTTGGATGAGGCCCTGAGCCACCTGATCTAGTTGAGGGTGTCCCTGCTTCTTGCAGGGGGGTTGGACTGGATGACTTCTGGGAGTCGCTTCTAACCCTAATCATTCTGTGATTCTATGATTCATAAATAAGTGTCATTTACATTGCATATAAATGTGTAATACAGTGGCATACTTACAGGTGAAATAAGAGTTTAAAAATACTAGATAAATAAACAATATGGGTCTTTTAAAGTGAAAACATCATCCAAAGTCTGTTGTCTTCACTGCTTTGGATCCTTGCCTATTGTAAATGCATAACTAAGTGTGTAAAATTATACATATGTAGATCTGAAGTTTAGATGCCTGAGATACTGACAAAATGCAGCATGCTTACTTTAAAATATATAGTAATGACTAGCTAAAGGACGAAAGATATTTGTCTCTTTATCAACAGAGATGAACATATGCTACCAACATACTTCTCCAATAATGTTCACATTTATCCTTGTAGGCAGCAAAAATAAAACTCTGTATGTTATATGTTCAGGCAGTACGTCTAATACCTCTTTGGGTATTTATGTGTTCAGTTTAGGATTATTTCAGTTTAATCTGATTATTGGATTGTAGCAAACAAATGGAACCACTTCATTTTCCCCTGAAAGTTGACAAAAACCATCGCTGGTTAAAACTTAAATAATGTGTTTCAAATGATAATGTGTTTCAAATAGTAATTTACTCTACAGAGGGTTAGAACTGGGACTCCACTGTCTCAGGTTGGACCATGAAGGTCTGACTGCTTGATTATGGAGCTCTGACATCTTGTGGAGAGTGTCTTACAGTTAGTATTGTATGGGACAGAATTTAAAATTTTAAAAGCATACAATGAGATAACTTAGAAGCCGTTTTTTGAAAGTTTAATACAGTGTGTCGTATAGTAGTGCACTTTTTTGGTGGATAATGAGACTGCAGAGAGACTGAGAACTTTGTTTTCTTCGGTTCAGACTTCCAAAGTCAATATTAACGCCCTGTGTACATTACACTTTGTCTCTTTAGGGATCAGTCTTTTGTGCTCATGCAGAGAACAGGCATATCAACACAGATTTGCAAAACCCTCTGTAGTGTTTTGATGCCCTGAGGTTCCCAGCATAAGTACTGCTAACAGTTTATCTCTTTTTCTGTGCTGCTGTCCCAAACTTGTTAGAAAGCCTGACTGATCAAGGTTTTTTGCTTTATTCTGGATTAATTTTTCCCCCAATTTATTTACAGTGGGAATATAAATGTGTGAGTGGTTTGCAACTCTTCAATCTAAGGTCTCAGTAAAGCCATAGAGGTGCTTTGTCTTCCAAACACTGCAGAATAAACAAGTGTCCCTGACACAATGCCTCATTGATGCAATATTGTTCAGATGAGAAGTCTACAGAGCTGTTTTGTTTTGTTTTTTACCTGCTGTATACTGTACTGGGCCTTAAATGCAACTCTGATGTCATTTTAGTGCTCTTTATAATCTGTGCTTCACTTGCTCATGTCCCATGGCAAGTTTGAATAATGGGCTGAAACTTTAAGCAAAGCTGAGCAATTACCTATCATGCTAGAGCATCTGTTGGTAACAGGAATTATAAATATGCAAGAGCAAACTTAAATATCCTTAGTTTAAGTAATCAAGGCAATGAAGAGCCATTCTGATCTTTCAGATATTTTTTTTTTTAAGGTGAGGAAGAACAAACTAGACTGGTTATACAGCAAAGGTTGCTTCTCTTTGAGAATTGTCTGCTTAGAAGTAGTCACAAAAGAATTCTTGTTCATGCATATTATTCAAAGGTTTAGTCTGCTGGTAAAAGATTGTATTGCGGTTTTTAAGTCCTAGTTCACTTCTTAAGAAAACTTGAAAGAAAATTCAGGTTAAAAAAAAGCTGATTAAAGATTGTTTTATATCTGTTCTAATACACATGGGTAGCAGCTGTATTTAGCGCCTTAGAGACAAAAATGTACAATAATCAGATGTTATGTTTCTGAAACACCTTGCCAACTCATATATAAAAGTAATCTCTTGTAACAAAACGAACTTAGATTTTTCAGTTATTTTATTGCTAATCTTACTGTTTAATGATCTTTTGTTTCTGTGTAGTATTATTATACTGCATAATTCAACAACGAATGTTTGTATTTGCACTGGTGTTGCAGTTAATTTGCTTCTAAACTGCTTAGGTTTGCACATGTTCCTATCCGGTACTTAAGTAAAGGATTGATCTCAAGTTTAAACTCCTTCTCTTGGACATATAGCTCTTACATGACATTCAAAATTCCCCATTGTTTCTGACAGTGAGAATATGTTAGATTTTTTTTTCACCTATTATACATTGTTTTATACAGTGGGATAGAAAATCAATTGAAAGAAATGTTTACACGTTTCATGTATAATGCAAATAAAGTTCAAGATCCATTTCTTTTCACAACCCAAATGGAGAGTGCTCATACTGTGTTTTACATGAATTTTACTAGACTGTTCATATCCTGCGGACGATTTATTCCATTCATACAAATCATATGATAATGATTGTGTCTATTGCATAATGAATCTTTTAAGTGGTAGCTGCTTTAAATTAGAATCTTGTGAGCTGAAAGATAATGAAGAGGACGAGGTGGATTGCATTGTTCGGGGTTCAAGGTTTCTGCAGAAGATGAACAGTTAAAACAGGATGCTGCTTAAAACTCGGTATACTCTGGAGGCCAGTGACAACCGATATGTTTCAGGGTCTAGTGAATAGGAAACAACTTACAGAATAAGCTGTGGCTGTTTTTCTTCAAACTTGAGATTTTAATAGTTCAAGCAGAAGAAAATAAATAAACCTTGCCTGAAAATTGGAATCTGCAGCTGGAATACTGTATGTTGTTGAGTAATAACAGTTCTGCTTATTGAACAAGTCATTGCCTTTTAAGGAAATCTGAAAAAGAGCCAAAAAAAAAGCTAGCTATGCATTCTGGTTATAAGTTGTAAGTGGAAAAATTAGTGCATTGATGTCTTTGGGTATTCTGGAGTCATACATTCTAATTAAAATCAAATGATCTGTTCTTGTCTAAACAGTTCCAGTGGTTAGCCTTCAGTGCCACTTGGTGGATATTACCATCACAGAATCACACCTTATGAATGTTCAATTTTCTGTCTTCTTTCAGGTAGCTTAGGTTAAAACTGATGTGGGTTTGTTTGGTTTGGTTTTGGTTGTGTTGATTTGGGTTTTTTTCTGATATGCTACTCAAAGATTATGTTGCAGTAGAGATACCATTGTTTTTGGGTTCCATGCAAAGCTGAATTTAAATTTTACTGACATGGGCAGGATAAAAATGGAAAGTTAATTCCTGGTTTCTGATAGAAGCCATATTTGTTAAATTGAGGAATCTTACTTAAGTGAAATTAGCTCTACCAGTCTGAATGCCTGTCAACATGTCACCTGGAAGTTCTGTCTGGGTGGACTTTGAGGACTTTTCATCATTTCAGCATTTCTGTTGTGTGAAGCCCAGTTGGAACAGTGAGAGATTTGTCAGCAGCTGTTTTCCGACAATTCTGAAGCTAAAAAGGAAAAAGCCATCACTTTGCTTTAATTTTTCTTCACTGAATTTTCCATTTCTTGCCTATGACAGCTGGGTTGGAATCCTGTTCTTACCTGTCTGCCTGGCTGTTTGAAATCATTAGCAGAGCCTTCAAAGAAAAAAAAAATCTTCTGTCTTTAGTATCTGTGCTCTGTCCTTTCCTGGAGTAATGCTGAACCAGGAAAACTTGCATGTCTCTGCTGTCTGTAGCAGTTAGAACCAGTAGAAAAGGGTCAGGGGGAAAATGCAAGAGAAATTTGGGGGTGAAGGGCAAGAGTGGGATAGAAGTAGGGATATATTGGATTTCTGTTACTGCCCAGATATCACATCAGACTGTAGGACCAAACGTCATAATGTGTAAGGCATCGTGGAGGAAAGATGTCAAGTAAGAAAAACTATAGTACATCACTTGCTGGCTAAAGGAAGGCAAAGATCCAGAGGTAATGTAGAACAAAACTATTTTTTCTGCCTAAGGAAGGCGCTGATGAGGATAGGTCTCCCATCAGGCCAAAGTAGGGCAAAGGAGCTATGCTCCTGACCAGGCTGTGTAGAGCGAATTCTGCTCTTACAGAGGCAATATTCAGGGAATCAATGCACAAATTGTAAGCATAAGCTGACACGTGGCAGTTAATTTGGAGTACTTAAATCCTTCCCAAAACCAGCTCAGTTGGTGTTTTGTGTATTTGGAGTTCTCTATTGGCATTTGCAGAGGCGTGGTGTTTTGAGTTCCTGCATGAGGGCTTTCCTTGTCATCAGTACAGCCTAAACAGGAGTCTGTGCCTGTGTGAAAACCCTGCAGAACTATAATTAATGGCCAATTCCTAAGATGACAGATGTTCTAAAAAATACAAAGTTGTGGGGAAAAAACATGGAAATTTTATAATGCTGGATCTTAAATATTTAATGGTTTCATTTTACTTTTCAAATTAAATTGAGAAAATTTGCTTTTATCCTAAGATTTTACTTAAAATGTGTTGTGTTCATTCTGGTTAGAACTAGACCATTATCTACATACAGATGTGAAGTGGGATTCATATAATGTAGAATTTTGGCCATGTGTTGCAGGTTTCCTCAGAGGACTTCCACAGAGGAAAGTTCAGCCTGTCTCTGGAACAGGCTGGCCAGAGAGGTTGTGGAGTCTCCTTCTCTGGAGACATTCAAGACCAATCTGGACATGTTCCTGTGTGATCTACTCTAGATGATCCTGCTTGGGCAGGGGGGTTGGACTGGATCATCTTTTGTGGTCCCTTCCACCTCCTGACAGTTTGTGATTCAGGGGAGGTGCCTCAAATGAGGATCAACACTTATCAGACTTAATGGCTAAATTAGATTAAATTGACTGCTGTGAAAATAGTTGGTCTTAAATTGTTCCTTTTGTTGTCTTCAGTGTAAAATTGGAGTTGCGTGGCACCTGTCCACCCTTTTTAAAGATGCTTCAGCTTCACTGACATTAACTGTAGCAAGGTTCCTAGTATAAATTAGTGGCTGTCAGCTCGCGGGTGTTCTTAACATTTGAAATGCTGCTCATCCAAGTCTAGTGGTATTATGGACACCAGCTGTAGCCACAGCCAGTGCATAATTTTCCTAGAATACACAGATTTCCCAAGAACACTGTTCTTAAAACAGGGTTTATATAGACTTCATAGCAACTGTCTGTTCTCTACTATAGCACAACTTAATACCTATGCCCAGTTTGAAAGGATAAAAAAGAAGTTTTAAAAATTGCCTCACAGCAGCAAGAATTTGAGTAGAGATGGAGCCTATCATTCTAGTAGAAACAGCTTCTGGAGTACAGCATTTTCTAGAATGCTAGTAAAATAATCTTTTCCAATTTTTTAACAACTGTTTTAGGCAATAATTCTGTCCATGGTCCTTTAAGCTCTTGCTATTGAATTTCCTGCAAAATCTGTAATGTTTGTGGACCTTTACATTTCAATTTGAAGTTGTTCTCTTGCGGATTGTGAGGTTTTCTTGGACACAGAAGCTCATATGACTACAGCAATTGTGTTTTTCACTACTTAATATGTTATTTATATAAAAAAATGTCTACTATCTGTCTGGAGATGGTTGGCACTTTGTGGGTGGTGGTTTACTGATCCAATCCAACTAAAGCACTGTCCATTTTACAGGCTAAGAAATAATTTTAATCCCTTGCCTTTTTCACAACTCAGTCAAAGTTTGGGAGACCAGGATGCTTTCCATAAACCACTGAGAAGATTGAACTCCTTTTATAAAGATGTTGTTTATGTTTTACTGATCTCATGTGAGCCACTTATACTAACACAGTTACTGTGACCTGGATGATTTTCAAACTGGGTTCTTTAATTTTTAAGCCATCAGTGAAACACTGGGCAGGAGGGGCGGACACGGACACATGACAACACATGACACCATCTGTAAGCATTTCTGCAGTAAAAACATATAAATACAAATGTAGTAATGATTACATTATACATTATTCCACAATTTCTGGAATAACTGGGGAAACTCTTCATTGCTGTTCATCTAATGAAAGCTCATATACCTTTAGTCAGTGGTATAGTCAACTGAATTTAAAATTCTGAATTTTTCCAATCCAGTAAATAATTAGCTACATAGTAAAGCATATACTTCTTTCAAGGAATACAGGGACGATTTATAGAATCACAGAACAGTTTGGGTTCGAAAGGACCTCAAAGCCCTTCTAGTTCCAATCCCCAGCCATTGGCAGGACGCCCTCCACTAGCCCAGGTTGCCCAAAGCCCCATCCAACCTGGCCTTGAACACTGACAGGGAGGGGACAGCGACAGCTTCTCTGGGCAGCCTGTGCCAGGGCCTCGCTGTCTTTCACTACACACCCTTGTAAACAGTCCTTTGACAGCTTTTCTGTAGGCCCCCTTTGTGTACTGAAAGGCTGCAGTAAGGTCTCTCATGGAGCCTTCTCCAGGCTGAACAAGCCCAACTGTCTCAGCCTGTCTTCACAGAAGTCCTCCAGTCCTCTTCCTTTGTGGCTTCTTCTGGATTCACTTCAACAGCTCAAAGTCTTTCTTGTACTGGGGACCCCAGAGCTGGTTGCAGAGCTCCCGGTGGAGTGTCACAATAGCAGAGGGACAGAATCACCCCCTCAACCTACTGGCCTTGAACAGTGACCACACTGTTCTTGATGCAGCCCAGGACACGGTTGGCTTTCTCAGCTGCAAGTACACATTGCCAACTCATGTTGAGCTTCTTATCAATCAAAACCCCCAAGTCCTCCTCAGGGCTGCTCTCAATACATTCTCTACCCCGCCTGTGGTTGTACTTTGGATTGCCCTGCCATATGTGCAGGAGCTTGCACTTAGTTGTTGAACCTCATGCAGCTTGCACGGGCCCACCTCTCAAGCCTGCCAGGGTCCCTCTGGATGGCATCCCTTTCCTCCAGCATGTTGACCTCACCACGCAGCTTGGTGTCATCAGCAAACTTGCTGAGGGTGCACTTGATCCTGCTGTCCATAGCTCTGTCAAAGATGTGAAGCAGTGCTGGTCCCAGTACTGACCCCTGTGGAATGCCCTCCTGACCATCTAACCAGTTCCCTGTCTACTGAGTGGTCCATCCACCAAATCCATGTCTCTCCCATTTAGAGACAAGGATGTCATGTGGGACAGTGTCAAATGTAAGAAGAGTCACTATAAAAATGAGATGCAGTAGTGCAGTGGCCATGTCAAAGTCTTGTATTGCAAGATCTCTTCAAACAAAATCATAAAGAGAACACTGATGATAAGTTAAAAAACCAACAAAACTAGTAGAAGTAATTGGCACTTGATAAACAGCATGAAAAAGCATATTCTTATAATTTTTCTTCCTATGCAATTCTTTGAGATGTATGGAGCATAATCCTTGCCCCGTCCTGAGAAGTATTTGTAAATGCAATGCCTTTGTAGACAAGTATCCCTGACAAGGTGACCCTGCAGAGAGCCATAGTGTCAGCTAGTAATTCTAGGGATAGGAAATGTGTCTGTGTTGCAGTAACACACTGCCTTGTGAATTAAAAGCTTCTGTGAAGAATGTGTATGTAAGTTCATCACACCCCACTCTAAGTTTTAATTGTAGCTTGTATTTTCATAAGAAGTCTAGCTCTTTCATCTGAAACATCTTAAATTACAAGACTTCGTAGCATGGTTCTGACAGCTCTGCCAAGAGGTGACCATTTTTAGGAGTAACCAAATCCATTAGACTTTCATGAACTGTTTGCATGCACAATTTTTAACTCCTAGACTTCTTGAAGTTCAGTCATGAGATCTAAGTGCATTATGTTAACAGAGGATGATTTCCAGGGAGGGACAGAGGGACCTTCAAGCAAAATCTTAATTCAGAATTTGGATTTCATTTTGAGCAGAAAAACATAGTTTTGACCAATTTAAAGTGTGTGGTTAAATTGTAACAGTGAAATAACAGATTGAGGGCAAATGTTTAGCTGGCGTATGTTGCTGTGACACCATTGAAGGAGCTGATGATTTCTATTGGAAGAGGGAGGCTGGACAGTCCTATTTCTAGTCCAGTACTCCCTCTGCTGAGTCAGCTGTGCTGTATCTGTGCTGAACCAGAAGCAATGCAGAGAGGCAGGGGCAGAAGACCTCATCTACTGCCTGAAGAGTGAAGTATGCTCATCCATAAACCGAGCATGCTTCCAGTAACTTATTCTGTCGTTTTGTTTCCTCAGCACTCACGCATTCTGCATTAGATGACTTGCATACTGGCCTAAGGCTGTCAAAAACATGCAGTTAAGCCATCTTGGATGAACGGAGTGCTTAAATAGTGTTTTAGCCAGGGACAGGTCAAGTAATACGTCTTTCTATGTTTATGTGTAGAAGTGTGTTCAATGAGCCTTCGCAAATGCAAAAAATAAAAGGAAAAAATAGGTTCCAATACACTTTAAAAATAACTTTTCTCAGAAAATAAGTTGCTAAGGTAAATGTAGTTCTCAATGCACCACCCTGCTATTTCCAGATGCACAATCAAGTAACATTTAAACTGATCTGTTTTACCTAAATATTGACAGCTGCTACTCAAATTGCAGAACAGCATCTTGGGTAGTAGTCTGGCTGGATCTGATGATGCTTTGCATTGTAACTTCTACTTTGAATGCCAAAATATCCACCATTATCCATTCAGTGCATCCATGTAAATTCCGGTGTGCTTGGTGTGACCTATCTATCTGATCAATACCAATTGGTCTCCCGTGGCCACCTACAACCACAGGATTGTAAAACATTTGTGTGGTTTACATGACTGAAGAGCCCTTAGAAGTATCTTGCAATTTCTTGTGAAGAAACCAGGTGTTTCCAGTGCCACAGTGTCACTGTCCAGAGTTTCACACCGTGCTGCTGCGCCGTTTGTCAGGGTTTCTTGGGCTAGTTTTTCTTCCCTACCCTTCCCTCCCCCCGCCTCCCACTGGCACCCTGCTGACATTTTTGAGGGCCCTTGTGTTGGCTACCACCATGTACCACTTGTTTATATCAGTTTAGCTCCAAGAGGATTGTTTCTCAAAACAAACCTCGGACCTTTCTAGAGAACTGGGCTTCAATGGGAACTGGGATCCTATGACGCTAGAGGCAGTCTCATCCAGAAGAGGCTGAAACTTTTAAAGACATAAAAAACTAGTAGTGGCTCAAGAAGTGTTAAGCTTTTTCTCATCAGTCTTCACTTCATGTAATATTTATGTGAGCCACAAAGGGGCTTTGAACATCTCTGTTACAGAGCCTGGATGAAGCTGTCTTCTCAGAAGTAGCTCAGAAGGCCTTGTGAGACAATTCCAGCAAAGAAATATGAAGACCTGTAAAGTCACAGCCACCCTGAAATACCAGTTTATGGATGTTGGAGAATAATCAGGAAAATATTTTATGGTTTCACAGCTGACAAATAGAAACTGAGTATCTGAGATCAAGTTTGTTTATACTTCAGGATTTTTGAAAGTTCTGTTCAACCTCTTAACTCATTAAGTGGCTGATTTGTCAAAGGATAAGCTTTTGAAGAAAGCCAGTTGGAAGGGCATTGAAGTCCTTATTTCATTTGAAAGAAAACGGATCGCTCTGTTGCAGCATGGAATTTTTTAAATTTTTTTTTTATATTCTGGTGGTCTGGAAATTCAGCCAGTTTAAGCTATGTTACTTCATTTCAGTTTGTGCTATTATTAGTTTGCACAAGCTACATTTTAGCAAATTGCAAATGTTGCTAGTGCTAGATAAGGAGAGCATAATTACAAAACCTAGAGGCTGGACACCTGGGAACAATCTGTGTGCCCTGTTCTCATGGTTCTCATGACAGAAGGTGACATATGCCTGGCTTGCATGAGGATCCTTGCTGCTTTGTCCCACCACAGCAGTTCAAAGCAGCAAGATGAACTGCTAGGAATGAGCAGCATGTCAGTGTGTCTGTAGTATCAAAAGCAACACAAAGTGTAGCTTTAACTAGGTTGGGAGTTTTGTTAGAAAAAAGAAATTCCCTTTCCTTTCTCACATGATTTTGATCTAAGAAAATTTATTGCAATGCATTTTTGAGTGGACTTTAACTTTGATCTGTAAGACTGGTTTGGGGAAATGTTTGTCCTTTAATTACCTAAGATATCCTGTGTATGATTTTGGGCCTGTAATGATACCTAGCATTGCTATAAAAAACTGTTCTCCTTAACAAAGTCACCTGTCCATTCTTCTACTGAATGAGCCTTACAAAGCACTAAGATTTGAATTTTAAACTGAGATTTCCAAGTCTATTAGCCTGTGTTTAATTTCTGCTGTGCTTAAAATGACACCTGTTTGTCCCCAATCCCAGGGTTTTGGGATTACAGAGAATTTAGCTTTTTCTTGCTTTTCTCTACATGTCCTTTATTCTTTACTATTTGTATTTCTCGGTTTTACACCATATGTCTTGTTGAAGAGCAGATATTAAAACAGTTGTCTGTTAACAACCATGATACTGTCTGTGCCTTTCAAGGGACAGATTCCAGTCTCAGATACATGCTTTTCTGTTCCTTCAAAAACAGTGAAATCAGCTCTAGTAGACTCATGAAAGCACTTGGTTCAACAAAGTAAGATAAACCACCCGTCAGCGGGGAAGAGTGTTCACTGGTTATTGAGTAATAAACTGAAGACACCTTAGTGAATGCTGACCTTGAACATGTGCCCCTTGATTTGAAACTTGAAAGTAAGGGCTGAGCACTATGCAATTCATCCAAGCAGAAAACCCAGGAGTGGAAGTACCTGGAAAGAAAATAAAATAGTTACAGCACAGATCTTTTTGTTTCCTCAGTCATATTCTGTAGGCACCTTGTCCAGCCTCTTCTGGACTGATGTGTTCTGTGAGTCTGGATCATCCCAGGGCTCATACCTGCAAGAGAGAAGCTGAGAGAGGTGGTGCTGAGGGATGGTCTTGATCAATGATAATTTCCTGTCCATCCCTCTCCCTACATCCTTTTTCCACTCTCAGCAAGTCTGTTCTCTTCTCCAGACTGTTAAGACTCAGGTCTAAATCATCTGGTATCTGCACATCCCTCCTCATCTGACAGGCAAATGGAGGGAGCAGATGGGGTACCTGCAGTTCAGCAGCCCTCAGTGTGGGAGAAGAGCACCCTGGGTTGTAGACCATAGCACCAGGGCCACTGTGTACAGCTAAAGGAACAGCTCACATCCTGGGAACCTGTTTTTGCCTACTGTGGATTCTTACTCCTTCCAGGGTGTTAAAGTGGCCCTGGTGAGTGTGATACATTGTGAGCATGAGCTTGGGAAGGTGAGAAAACATAGGAGCTAACAAACACTGCAAGACGTCCCTGTTAAAGTAAAAAGCCCCAATGTTCTCTGTCACAGACCTGTTGCTGGGAGACCTCAGGCTTAGTCTGTCAGGTAGCTTGTTAAACACAGGTAGGTAGTGACCTTTCTTGAAGCTGGGAAGTCATGATCATGTCTGCTGGCTGAGGAGCTCAGACTGGAAACAGGAGAAGTGGAGGAGTAATTTCTCTGGTGAGGCTTTCCTCTAAGCAGAGCACCCCAGGCTTGAACTGCAGGGTTGGTACCCAGGTGGAGATGAGGTGTTGTGCTGGCAGTCATGGCATTAATATGGGGCATGTCACCACCAGTGAGACTCATCTAGTCACTGTGCCCCATCTCTGTGTCCAGGGCAGGGAAACACAGCAGCAGAGGGTGTCCCAGTGCCAAAGAGCAGTCAGCACCAGCAAGGACACAGTGGCCATTCCCACTGTTCCCTGCTCAGGCTTGGCAGGTAAAGCTGGTCCTGATCAGGATGTTCACTGTCGTTCATTGAGAATTTGATAATGACACCCACCATGTGTGCCAAAACAGGGCCTTGAGCTGCATACATCGGTTTCCAAACCTCTTAGCATGGCTGCAGGTGGTATAGGTACCACCCTGCACTTACTGAGCAGGGAGATTAAACATTAAAATGATGTAAAGATAATTACAGCTTTAAACTTTCCTACTTGAAGAGTGCAGTGTGTGTTATTTTTAATGTGTGAGAGGGCATTCCTGGTAGGGCTTCTGGGTGATGTGGCACTTTCCCAGTGACAGAAGCAGCTGATGAAATTGTCCTTGATATTAACCAGGCTTGATCTTAGGCTTGAAACTGGACAGGGTCACTGGAGTAACACCAAGCACATGATTTGCAACCTCTCTAGTTTTCTTCTTCTTTCATTCCTCTAAGTTAATTCCAAACCCCATGCCGCCCCTCATCCTTATCCCAAATAGATACCCTAAATGAGCTGATCAGCACTTCCCAGAAGGGAAAGGCTCTCCTCTCCAGGGAGAGCAATGGCTGCCAGGATCTGTCCTTACCAACACAAACAACAAAGAAGGACTCTGAAATTGCAGAGGAAAAAGAGGTTGCTCTTCACAGGAGCTAATTGAGGCTGGGAATACAAGATGCTGTGGGAGTTATTTCTCAGGATATGAAAGACATGGCTGTAGCCCTAACAAGATTAGTGGAAGCTCAGAGAAGTGTGCAATGTTACTGAGGACAATGTTCTGGTCGTTGGAGGAGCAGTTGGTGGATTGAATGCTGATGGATGCAGGTTATAGAGAAATGGTATTCCCAGAGGAAGAAGCAGTCTCAAAAGCAGAAAACAAGATCTGGTGGCTAAAGGCATAATAAAAATCGTATTGATATTACCAAGATAAAACATCTTTCAAAAGTGGTGTCTCTGGTTCATGGCTTCAAGGCTGTAAACTGGCCCTTGCCTTGTTGGCTGCGTTTTCTGCAGATGTACAAGGACATGACAGGGAATGCAGCCAAAATACTATCTGAGAGGACACTGTGACATGGAGGTCTGCAGCCTGGTAGACACAGTTATGTGGCGCATCCAAAACACATTGCTGCCATATGGGGCTGGAGAAGCTTCTTTGGACATTTAGGGTGTGAAGAACAATGTATCTGAAGTCTCAGCAGGGGTGATGGTTGAGGCAGATGGGGATTAATTTTTTCCAAACGTCTCAGACTTTCTTGTGCGCTGTTCATTCGGCTTTCGTGCAGTTCACACTTGGGGTCTGTCCCCATTTAGAACCAGGGCAGAAGAACTGAAGTGAGTGTGTAGATGCTGAGCCTGATCCTGGGACTGGGCTTAGTGTCCAGATGCGTTGCTGTCCTGTTCCACCCATAGCAGAGAAAACAAGTGCAGTAAAACTTTGAAAAACCTTTGATTTTTTCCTACCAGGGGGTTCCAGGTCAGTGCCCAAAATGAGAAAGGAGTGTAATACAGAGGCTAGTGAGAAAACAGCTGTGTGTGCTGTGGCGGCAGTGGGGAGCAGAGCAGAACCCAGAGAGGCTGCATCTCTTGACTGCTGGTGCCTTGCTGTGCTTGTTACCTTGTGAGAGTTAACAGAACTGTTAGAGGAGAAATAAAGAAGACCTGGGAGAAATATTAGATAATAAAGCACCAGGACCAGTTGGGTATGCAACTGATTTTATGGGACATTCTGAGACAAATGGTTTCCAATTTTAAAAGAAGTTTGTTCATGCACTTTAGAAATGCTTTCCCCTAACTTAATTCAGCCCACTAGGAAGAAAGCCAAAGTTGTGTAGACTGTACAAATCTATTTCAATATCTTGCAATATTATCATAATTTTAAAAGTCATTGCTATTAGATTAGGGGCGAACACTATATGATTTTCTCAGGACAAGGTTACTAGAAGCCACTGCTCTCTTAATCACACCATAAAGTCAGGCTTTGCCATAGCACTACAGTTTGATTGACTAGGAGTATTTCAGCAGGGGCTTCAGTTCACCTCCAGACAAAGGAAGCCAGTCACTGAGCCAGCCACTCTCTCAACCTATACACTGGGAGAGCTGTGATTTCCCTTTTCCACTGCCCCTCTGGGAAGCAGAGCACACTCGCCTTGCATGTGTCAGAGCTGCCTCACCTTCCACTGCTGTCCCTGTGGGCTCTGCACCCCCTCCATGAGTGCCGGTGTGGGGGCTCTGGACAGTGTGGCACAGAAGTGGACACCAGCTCAGTGTGTAGTGAATTATGCAGAGCTAGAAGTACACTGTGCATGTAGTAACACGGGTAGAGTAGCGTAAGCCATCCTCAGTGCCTTGCAAAGATAATCAGCATTTATTGACAAGAAGTATTTCTGGGGTGTAATCTCTGTTAGTTTCTGTCTGCATATGATGCAGTATATCTACATATATATACACTACACACACACACATATGTATATATCTATGCATGTGATAGGCTGCAGAACCATTTCTGTCAGAGGTGGTGTTTTTGTATGACATTTCTCACAAGAATTTGGATAATTTTTCAGCATCTTTGTTGTACACTTATTTCATCTACAGCTCTATATTAACGTGTTTATATGGAAGTAGTTGCTGTGGTGTATGTATGTATACATTAATGCAGATACAGATATAGGTATACATATTTATATGTATATATGTTATTTAAACATCTATTTAGAGTAAAGGAATAAGGACTCAGTTTAGGCATAACTTCATATAAGAACGTCAACTTTAGAATCATGAGTTTCTGGCTGTCTGGCGAACACTCCTCCCCTGTTCGTGCTTGCTCTTAGCTGCAGTGCAGACACCAACATGGAGAGATTTACTGCAGGAGGGAAATACAGATGGCTCTGAAGTCTGAGCATCCCACTCCTCTGATGGCCTCGGGGTCACCACACGAGTGTGCTCAGGCAGCGATGCTCCCCTGCTACAGATGTAGTGCAGTTGCTTTGGGTGCAAGATGTCCCTGGAAACTCTGGTGGTCCTTAGGCTTTCCAGATTCAGATGAGATCCCACTGGGGAGCAGCCAGGGCTGGTGATTTCTGTTTCAAAGGGATGAAGATGAGCTCCGCTGTGGAGCTGCTGCTCTCTTCTGTACCAGGCAGCAACTTCATCTGCAGATGGGGAGTATTATTTTGATGAGGCTTTATTTAAACCCTGATGACCAGATGCGAAGAAACACCAAGCTCTAAGTCTTTTGAAGTTTTTACACTCTGATTTTAATTTTTTTTTGGTAGCTCCATTAAAGGCTTTAATGACATTTTCCATTTTATACATATTTTACCTATGCGAATTCAAAATGACAGCTACCCTTTTGTGTTCAGGGATGTCTTCATGACCTCTGTAGGACTCTATATCTTTCTGAGAGTGTGTATATACCACAAGTTTCACAAAAAAAAAAAACAAAACCAAACCCAAACAAAACAAAAAAACTTGCTGAAGAAGTTTTTTTAACCATAACAGATATTTATAAGCTTTGATGGGTTGTGTTTCTTTTATACCTCCTTTTATAAAGACAGGCTCTTAGTTTCTTAAGAATGTTTCTTACAGGTCTTAGAAGTGAATAAATATTACCACTACATGTTGAAATGATGACAGCGTGACTTTTGTTACCTAACAGTTTGTAACTTTGGACATCTCAACACCTTGGCTCTCTAAGAAATTATATGTTTCTTGCAGAAACCAGGAGTCTTTTTTAACGGCAATCTTCAGGTCAGTCACACAAAAAAAAAACTAGGACTGGCTCAGGGTAAAACCTTATGTCTAAAACTTTGTGTGTAAAGGAGGACAAGGAGAAGTATTTATTGTTTAACTGCTCCACTGCTCCAGATTTTTGGAAGTGTCCTGAAGCCTTTATGGTCAAGTGTCCAAAAGCAAATAGCAAAAAGCATTTTTCCTTTT
>VXBZ01007712.1:242936-253682 GCA_013399135.1 Heliornis fulica | reverse complement strand
ACCCTTCTTATAGATGGGTGTCACGTTTGCTAGTTTCCAGTCGTCTGGGACCTCCCCGGATGACCAGGACTGCTGATAGATGATGGAGAGTGGCTTGGCAAGCTCCTCCGCCAGCTCCCGCAGTATCCTCGGGTGGATCCCATGTGGCCCCATAGACATGTGGGCATCCAGGTGGAGGAGCATGTCAGTGATTGCCACTTCTTGACAGCTGGGACTTGTTCTGTGTCCTATCTCCATCTCCTAGCTCAGGGGCATGAAAACCTTGATGGTGACCAGTCAGACGGTTGAAGACTGAGGCAAAGAAGACATTAAGTACCTCAGCCTTCTCCTCATCCTTAGTGGCCAAATTTCCTTCCGCATCCAGTAGATTCCACTGGTGAGGAGTTTGGCTTGCCTTGGTTCAAACATCAAACATTAGTAAACAGAAGCATGGTACACATCATAATGGTGATCCCATGATGCACACTGACATTTCTTTCTGCTCAATTTCAAGTGCAGTCTTCACCTACTAAAACTATTATTTAATTATTTTTAAAATAAAAAGTGTATTTAAGAACATGTCTTCTCCAGCTTTTGTAGTCTTCTTATTCAATGATGTTGCTACGGGTGATGACAGCCTGAATATTAGGAAGTGAGAGCTGTCAATTCTGATGTCCACAGAGGAATGAAATCTCTCTCCTCAAAACCTGTAAGACATTCAGTTTCACACAACTTCCATCTCCTCAGACATTGTCTTAGGTCTGGATGGCTGAAGAACAAATCCTTGGAAATGAACCAAGAGTCAACCTTTGGAAAACTCAGTATATGCTCTAAAATGTTTCTTAAAAAAAAAAAAAAGCCCCCGTTTTTGTGGATTAAAATAGGGCTGCCTGCTTTGAATAAAAGCTTGGTTTATGTTGGTTTTCAGTTCTAAATCCTCAGCTGTTTTGTCTGCATCCTGAAAATAGTCTGGTGACTATCTTTGTTCTTGTGCTAAAGCTTATGAGGAGCACGAAGGCCATCTCTTCAGCTGACCCTGCCTCAGGGGCCAGCGACTCCTGAACAAGAGTTGTCTCATGCTTCTTTGAGGTGGGGACAAAGAGATGCCCCTGCAGCTCTCAGGGAGTGTTAGTGTAATGCCTCAGATTACTATTTCTGCCTAAAACAGGGCAAATCCTCTCAGCCAAAGGTCCATGCAGACATATCTGCACATCAGTGGGTGAACTCACCCACTGGGTGGTTCAGCACCATCTGGGGAGTATTTGCTCCCTACCCTTCAGGTGAAGCTTCCTTTGGGCTTCTGGACACAGGTGCCTTCAATTAAGTGAAAAGATTTGACCTTTTGGTACGTTTATTTTTATTTTTTTTAGACTTTCCTTTTACTCTGAACTCAGTCTGGAAAGTACCATTTGCAAAAGCTGTGAGGAACTGAGGCAAGCAATGCAAATTTAGGTGCATACACTCTTTGCATTCATAGCTGTGTCATTGCACACAGCTACTGTTAAGGCTGTAGGTTTCTAACCACCTTTCCCAGACACTATGGTAATATACTTCCTCTTCTCTGTGGATGAAAGGATGAATAAGGTATTTCAGTCTAATGCTCACACTTGAGATGTGCCCCCAATGCATCCTGCGAATTGCATACTGAGGTGGAGATTGGATAAGACTTTGAGCAACCTGATCTAATAAAAGATGTCCTTACCCACAGCAGAGGGTTTGGATTAGGTGACGTTTAAAGGATCCTTCCAAATCACATAATTCTATGAATCCAAGAGGTTTGTTGATGTCCTTAAAATTTCACAGCTGGCACAAGTCTTGGGATCTAGTGCTCTCAGTTTTTTAATCTAAATTCAACCTTTAGGAAGGCAAGGTCAGAAAGTGGCAGAATTTTCTTTGTCATGTGTTGCAATTTTCTGTGCTTCCACAAAACCCAGCTCCCTCTGGAAACACCCCTGCAGGCTGATGCACTGCAGTCCTCAAGAGACTTCCTTTGTGCTGTTCCACTCTGACCTACTCTCACAGAATCACAGAAGCTCAGAATCACAGAATGTCAGGAGTTGGAATGGACCTCGAAAGATCATCTAGTTCAACCTCCATGGCCAAGCAGGATTACCTAGATGCAATCACACAGAAACACNGCTCCCTAATCCTGTCCTCATAAGGAAGATGTTCCACTCCATCATCTTGGTGGCCCAGTGCTGGACTCTCTCAAGGAGTTGTATGTCCTTCTGGAACTGAAGGGCCCAAACTGGACACAATACTCCAGGTGAGGTCTCACCAGGACAGAGTAGAGGGGGAGAAGGACCTACTAGCCACCCCACTTTTAATACACCCTAGGATGCCATTGGCCTTCTTGTCACAAGAGCACATTGCTGGCTCGTGGCCATCTCCAGTCACCCGTACTGCTCTCCAATCTGTCTGTCTAATCTCAAATTCTGTTTGGAGAAACTTCCAAGTGAAAAGACACCTCATGCTGTCATTCACTAGCGCTGTGTAAAGAACTTTTGAATGAAATTGATTTTTTTTCCTTAGTGGGCTCACCCTTTGGCCAGAGGAGGGAGAAAGCTAAGTGACTTTTGACTCCTTCTTATTTAGTTGGAATTTTGAGAAAGAGAAACTAAATAAGAAACTAGAACTAGCAATAGATATTGATCCAATTCAAGGAGAAGTCATCTGAGCATCTGCATTTTAGCATAGAGATTTAGGAAACAAAAATGATATCTAACCAGTTCACAAAGTAAAAACATCCAGGAATGGCTGAAGTAAGAAATTGATACAGACAATAAAAACTGTGCACTTTGAGAAGAAACTTAAATGAAGCCACAACTTCATTTAAAGACTTGGGAGGAAAACATGCTTGAAAAAAGCAATGCGGAGGAAAAGTAGGAAGAATTTAGTTTATTTAAAAAAAAACAAGCAAACCCCAACCAAACTGCCAACTACAGATCTGACTACATGCAAAATCTTAGAAAAGTCTCTGCCCTTTGTAACTTGTCTGGCTGTTTTGTGATGTGGTTTTACAATTTCCTTTTCTAGATACATACAATCATGTATCTAGAAAACTGTATCAGTTTTCTGTCGTGGTTTCACCCCAGCTAAGATTTGAACACCACGCAGCTGCTCTCTCTATAATGCTGGAGGTGAACAGACAGAAAAGAAAACCAACAAAGACAAACCTCACAGGTTGGGGTAAAGGCAGCTTACGGGGACAGTAGAGAGAGATAACAATGATAGGACTTTATAATAAAATATATGAGAAAGGTAATATTGGATATAATAACTCACCACACTGCACACCCCAGGCCTTACAGCGCAAAGCTGTCCTGGAACTGGATAACCCCCAAAACTGTACATCCTGAAGCCCTGACCCCCTCCACCACTGACCACCCTTTATACTGAGTGTGATGTTATTGGCGTGGAAGACTCTCTTTGGCCAGTCTGGGTCACCTGTCCTGGCCGTGTCCACTCCCAGCTTCCTGGGTACATCCCCTCTAGATACATGTAAGTGGATTTCTTTTCTTCCTGTATCTCAGAAGTCTACTACAATGTTCTCTAATTAAACTCTCATCTTAATAATATCTTGGTTGAATGCCAAAATACAAAAATTCTTCTGAAAACAATCTTTTTAGAGGATTATAACAGATTAAAGCACCATCCTGTGCTTAAAGACTTCAGCATATCTTCTGAACAGTTAGGGTTTGCGTTGGTGTCAGAATTTCAGAATTTCTTGTCACACTTATTGATGGATTGCTGTAAGTAAAAATTCAGACTTCAGAGGGAGGGGAAATTCTATACAACAATTACATTCTTGGTTTTCATTCCGGATGCTGTGTGTAGCACATGCAGGGCTAAGCACAGGATGATTTCACTGTACTAAAATTTATGTGCTTACTAAAGCTACAGGTTGAGGCCAGGAGTGGTATCAGTTATGTGTTACTCCTACGTGATCATGCTTCCAAGAGGCATTCTGCCTGTGCAGAACTTTCCGGTTTCTATAGAAAATTAAATAAGATAGGTGATAGAGCCCTGTGTGAAGCCAGGAGTTGGACTCAATGATCTTCATGCGTCCCTTCCAACACAGGAGATTCTGATTCTACAATACTGTTGGGAAAACCCTTTTTTGCTGATCTTCCATAGTCTGTGGCAGCATGAGCTAAACAAGGAAAATCAGTGAAACTTTAGAAGCATTAACTGAGATGAAAATGCAGTTGTGCCAGCTGTGGTCTAAATCCAAGTAAGCCCAAATAAAGGTGCTGCCCTCCAAAAGGCTGTTTTCAAAGACTCTGGGTAAAAATGTTCAAAGCCTCATTAAGTTAACTTAGATTGATCTCAGTTGAAACAACTAAGAAACCTTTTAAGACTGCACTGATACTATTTTAACGGCCATAAAATGATACTCCTAAAAGCCTTTCAGTCTGTAGGAAACTGAATAGTTGCTTAGCTGTGAGAACAACTCCCTATCTGCACAAATGGAGACATGCGGTCTGGGGGTTTTGGTGGAATGACTGGAGCAGGAACAACTGACTTTAAAGAAAGGGAGGGAAAACACAGGCATTTTGAACATGCATTTTGAAGCCTAGCTGTTACAGGGAGTGGGCAGATTGCCAACATCAACAGTCATTCATGTAGGTTTGGGGTTTTTTAGACTGTGGTGTGTGACTACATTTTGAAAATAAGAGAGTCTTTACCCTTTCCCTCTGGTGATAAAACCTGCTTTTTCTACACCTTGTTAGGTGCATTAAAGAATAGGTCAGCCATTTTCAAGTGGGAATCTAATCATTTGCTCTGTTGTGGGCACACTGATGCTTCTCCAGTACCTGTCACCAATTGTGCCGAGTTCATTATTTTTGTGGTGCTCAGGACCTATCTTTGCCCTCTGTGCACAGGAAGGGATGGAAAGAGGTCTATCCATGCCTCATGCATGAAGCTTGTGTGACAGAGCAGACTGTCCCAACCCTCAAACGTTAGAAATGCTGATGCCCGTCTTAGCTGCTGCCAACCACTTCATACTGTGCTACCTGAGAATTTTAAAAGAACAAACACTGTCATTTTACCCTAGATAAGCAATGTACAGCAGTGGCCTGAATGAAAAATTGCATAAATTGGATGCTGGAAGCACAACTACAAATATCCATAACTACAATTTCTGGAATTTAAATTCTGTGACACTTAAAACATGCAAACATGCCTTGTAATGCTGTAAAAGTCGCTCTGCAAGAACAGTAGTAGCCTGAATTTCTCTTCCTATCACATTGCTATTTGTCTTTATTGTCTTGATCCAATGAGGGACAGGACACCTCTGATGATTGCATAGTCCCACACAGCTGGTTGTCATTCACATCCCAGCAGTGTGTCTGCCTGTAGGGCCTGGGGAGAGGGCTCTGTTGCTGTGCAGCTGGCTGTGATGAGTCCCTCTCACATCTCAGAAAAGAAAGACATGGCTACAAAGAGGTGTTTTTACGTTTTGCAGTATGTATGATGATATTATGTCTGTGTAATTTGAAGAAACTTTGGAAGTGGTGATGTGCTTTAGGTGTATCCGGATGTGTATCCAACAACAGTAGGGACTGTTAAGATGCTGAGATCTCCACTCATGGTTCCTCTGCAACAACTGAGAGTCTTGGCCAAGATATAGAGAATTTTGAGAAAAATAAAGCTACTTAAAAACAGAGAGAATGAATTTTTCAATTTTTTTTAACATATGGATTATTCAGCAACTCTAATAATTTTACCAAAAAATGCTATTCAGCTTTGTCTCAGACTTCCATTTCAGACATTCTGATTTTTGCCTCTGCTTGATATAAAGCAAATGTTTTTGTGCTGCCTCGTTGTTGAGCTTTTCATTTGTTTGATTTTTCAGAATGCCATTCTTAACTTCTTGTTTAGTCCCTCTTGTGCAGGCAAAATCTTGAATAGCTTCTCTCTGTGATCTAGGGTTTTGCCCATGTTCTCTGTTTTCCAAATTTTCTCTTTTTTTTTTTTTTTTTCAAAGCAGCCATTAGTGTCACAGTGTCTTTGATCCCTCACAGCTTTGCACCATGTAAAACATGAATCCATTAGAATAATTTCTTTAAAAGTTGTATGAGATTAATAAACACTATATTGCTAAACACTTGTTTCATTGTAATACATGACTTTACTCCCTGGAGATGTATCCAAACATGAAGTTGAAGTGGATTATTTTTAGACTCAGTGCTTGACATCACATGAGGCTCCATTAATAGTTATTTCCTTTACTTTTCATGTTACAGCAATGCTTTGTTTGCTTTTAGTTGAATTATCAGGCAACTTTTATTTTTTCCCCAAACACGTAGTGCGTATATTGAGCTACAATTTCTAAAAATAGCGAATATTTTAAAAATGTATGTCAATGACTGTGGATTCAGCTTGCGCTTGATTTTTACTCCTCATGCCCTTTCCTATTGTATCTGAATACCTAATGAGCAATCACAATTCCCAGCCTTCCTGCCTGCAAGGCAGCATTATAGACCTCTGCTCCATTGTCCTCTTGGGGAAGCAGAGGGAACCACCCAGCAACACCCAGTTTGCATTGCTGAGAATTTGAAAATAGAGACGTGGCTTGTAGTAGACTACTACTGTAGCTATCGGTGAGACTTAATCCTTGATGAGCATTTACATTACTGCAGCAAATATTGAGTTGGACAAGATGAACTTCAAAGGTTCTTGCCAACCCAAAGTATTTTGTGATTCTGTGATTTTAAACACACATGGAAAGAGCTCCTCCTGAGTTTATCTTCACTAAATGAGTAGAAATATTATGTTGTGCCAGGATACATGCATATAATTTTAGATGAAACTCTATGAAGGCAGGTGATGTGTCCTCATTTGATCATGCATAGCTTACTGGCAAGATGAGTTACCTGTTTTACCAGGCTTCCTGTAGTAGTCGCACATGTTAAGGACATAGATACAGACAGTTTGGGAGAGGAATGCTTAACAGGCATAAGTCAGATTTTGTAGAAATTCTGGCATTACCCTAAGAATGATTCGTCTAGATTTCCAGCTTTACCAAAAAAACACTTTTTTTTTTTTCCCTGTAACACAGGAGAAATAGTACCTTGGCTCTGTTTCTCTTCATTTTTGCCAAAAGACTACATGATTTTACAGAGGAATCTTAGTAAACACATATAATAATTTCCTGTGATATTGTGAAACAAATAGCATTGTACTCTCTATTCTCTGTAATGTTCCAGTTGAGAATTTCAGTGTTTTACAAGCATATACTTTGACTCCTTAAAAACAATTGTGCCTTCATGTGTCTTTGAAAAAACTTGGGCATCAACGGGTCAGGTAATTTAACATGACTGAGATGAGTAGATTTTATATTTGGTAGGAAAGCTGTGATACAGATTGCTTTCCAGGAAGTCGGATTAAATCTTCTGAGCTGAAGCCAGTATCAGGAATTTATGAGTTCAGATGTTTACTCCCAGTCTGGCAAGCATTTTCACATGCTGGTTTGTCTCTGCCATGGTCATTACCTGTTTAAAATAAGTTGAAGGGCGGCTGTGCTTGTGGAGGGATTCTTCTTCCTACTTAACCCAAACTAAACCTCTAAATTCAAGTATGTATCAGTAATTTTTCTGCTGGTTTGGGGTTTTGCAGAAGGTTAAATAGAGGCTTGCTTGTATTCAGAAAGCGGCTGTTGTCAGTGGATTGGATCAAGCTAAAGTCCCTTGTTCCCTGCAGATTAACAGCTTGCCTTTTAATTACTTCAGCGGAGGTGCATGCAGGTTAAAACTCCCTTTAGGTCACAAGTTCTTTTTTTTTTTTTTCAGACAAAACAGCAATGTCATGGTTCATAAATTAAGAGGTCAATTGTTTGTCATTGGAACTGGACGTATTTCCCTAAAGGTTAAGCCTCTGAGAGATTCTTTAAAATGCTGGCAAGTTTCTATGACAATAGCCCTTTGAAGAGAATGTTTTCTGATACTTATCAGGGGAGAAACCTCAATAGTGCCTTATCATTCTACACTCATTAGCGTGAAACCTGCTGCTGTTTGGAGTGCAACTTGACATTCCTATTGTTGATAGCAGGGAGAGTTAACCAGCAGCACTGGTAAAACATGATTTCTAGTCATCTTTCCCAAGAACAAGAATGGTTTTGTGGAATACAGCCAACACTCAAGAGCTGCTTTGTCACATGCCCATGCTTGTAAGTACAGGAGGTAGGTGTCACCTGAATACAGATCTCTTGACTGCCAGGCCACAACCATTGGGTTCTTGATGAAAATCACCAAAACCACGCAGAACCATGCTCTAAATTATAAAGATATGTAGAACACATTACAAGGAGCCTAGAAGTTGCAATGTCTCTGTGTAGGCATCTTTATTCAGTTTGCTACTCCAGCAACCATTCCTGAATACCACTGCTGCTTGGTAGCTGTGGGTGAGCAAGGGATAATCAAGCAGAGAAGCTCTCTCTGGTGTCTTGGATGAGGTTTTTCAGTCCCTCAGGTGTGGTTGAGGAAATGTATGTACACCCTGCATCAAGGACCATGTCCTCTGATGTGTTAATTGCTTTGTACCATGAAAATTGAGCAATTTTTTTGCCTGGATCTACCTGATAACCAGCAGATCCTCAGTCCCCTGTGTCAGAACCCAAAGAAAAATCTTCTATAGTACTTGCTCAGTAATGCTCCAGAAAGCACTTTTGGATAAAGAGATGAAATAACCAGCACACATCTTCCTGTCTATAACCTTCAGGTTTAGGATGAGCATGAGTCTTTTGCTACTTTAGAGAACCTCATCCTAACAGGAGTGTGTTGATTGAATGTCAAATGAGAGACATTGTGTGTGATTTAGGCCATTGCTTATCAATGCAAATGTAAATGAAAGAGCAGATGTGTCTGTGTCTATGTGTCTGTGTGTGTGAGTTTGCAGGGTGTTTGTGGGTATAGGGGTATGTGTGTTCTTGCCTGTTTTGTGCCTCAGGTACAGGGTTTTTTTTGTTTTCCAAATAAAAGTCTGAACAGAAAGGAACTGATTATGACTACACCCTGTCAATGAAAGCTTACAGAAAACGGTTGACTGGTTACCTTCATATCAACAGCCTGGACTGCATGATTTTAGCTAGTAATTAAGAAGGAATATATACCATGCTTAAGTTTCAATCACGGGAAACTGAACTAGTGTCTTTCCTGTGTGTTGAAATAAAAAGAATGAGTATGTGTACAGAAGGTATGTCTTCTCTTCAGTGCTCTGGCATTTCTCATGAAAAGCTTTGGTAATTTTAGTATATCCTTCAGATAACATGACCTTGAGAGATTTCAAGAATTAATTGCAGTTAAGGAGTACAATAAGAAATAAGATGTCAAGTTCTTCACTGGAGTAAGCAAACTGGCTTGAAAAAATCTTCAGTGATTATGTTATGGATTAGCAGGGCCAGAGATATTATACTTTGAAATAAGCTGCCACATTTTTAATCAGCTTGTAAAAACACTTATGTTGATGATCCTAACCAGACCATTGTACAGTACAAATAAGCCATTCATCACACAGGCCATTCATCACGGTGAATTAGAAGCTACATTCCAGCCAGCACAAACACACAAACTAACTTACAGTCATCTACATGACTCAGAGGAGATAAATACTCATTCCAAGTTTTTCTGAAACTTGATAAATTTTGAGGATTGCTACAGGTCTTGAATCCTGGAAGTTTACCACTCTGATACTAGTACTGTACTTCAAGGAATTATTTTTTTGCCTCGTGGGTTTTTTTTTTTTTTTCCATAAGCAAATATAGCCCAAATTGTATCATATTGCACATGGTGTAGGTTTGAGTTAATTTAAATTTTTTAATGATGCCTTGTGGCTGGGTGAAAAATCTGTCTGTCCCCTACATTTAAAAGTGTTCCTGATCCCTATGATGTCACAGGTGTAACATAGTCTGTCCCCATATTGCCACTTCGCAATACAGCCTCTGCTCTGAAAATGCGAGCTGTTACGTTTACTCCTCAGGATGCACCAATAAGCAACTGTGCAGTAGCAGATTTTATTTAGACTCCCACTAGCCAGTCAAATCTACGAATTTGATGTCAATCTCATGACAGAAGGCTGGAGAGATATCTTTAATTATAGATATAGATATTTTAATAAATTATCTGTGGGATTTAGCCTACACCCTTCCTCTTTCCTGCTGTCCCGAGCGGAAAAAAAACAAAATTTGAATGTTACTGTATTTTTCTTTGTTGCATCTGAAGTTAGTTAGTGAAAAATATATGTTAATGTGAATATTTAATATTTTAACATGCAACAGGATTTCGAACAACAGTCAACTGAACCTTTCAGCTTGTAAAAAGTATCACATTTGTAAGTATCCAACATGCATTACTATTAGTTTGATAATTCACTTGGTTTTAATTTCATCAGCTGTCTTGAAATAAGCTTCACTCTTGTGGAGGAAATTAATCATACCTGTATTTCAATAAAAACTTTTTTTCCCTTCTTGTGGGGGGAAAACTGAATGTTCTGAAATTTTAGGTCACTTCTTTTTCTATGAATCTTTAATACATAAATGAGAGTATGAGAGAGAGTGTNAAACTAGCAGAAATGGGGGAGGGAGGGTGGAGTGGGGGAAGCAAACCTTATTAACAGGAGCTCAGTTTTCAGTCCCAACAGACTTAACTAGCAGAAGGGGAAGGGAAGATCTGAGGCCATCTGCCAGAGAAGCATCACTGAGTCTGAACGCTCCAAGGCATCTCAGAATGCCCTTATCATAGGGACCTCCAAAGTGTTTGTACTCTG
>VXBZ01007712.1:230010-242798 GCA_013399135.1 Heliornis fulica | reverse complement strand
CTCTCTTCGTCAACAACCCCCCGCCCCCGCTTCCTCCCTCCCACCACTCTCCTGCTCTTTTCTCTCTGTCGCCCACTCATTGGATTTCTTCCTCTGCAAGCCTGTTAAACCAGGGATTACTGGGGCAGTGACATTCATTATTCCTTTAATTCTAGCATGATCTCCTGTCCAGCCTCCTGGAGAAACACTGCTACCTGTAAGTATCTGCTTCGAGCTTGTTGTGTACGCTGAAAGCTGTGTGTGTTTGTGGTTGGAATTAGTGCTCAGCAGCTTTGCGACATGTAGTTTCCCGACGAATGTTGCAGCAAAGCAGAACGACAGTAATTTTTGTTCTCGGGATAGGTGAGAGCTCTTTTCTAACTTTGGAGGAAAACAGGTACCGGTTGTTGTCAGTAGTTTAGTCGAAGTTGACTTGGAAGTTAAGGATTCCAAGCGAACTGGTTTACCCTAATGTTCAAATTAAAACTGACTTTTCAACTATGCTGGCTTTCTTCCATCAGCTGTAATAAAACTTTTGTGGTTTTATCTTTTATAAAAGCTTGGAAGCACTTTTCTTAAAGTTCTCTTTTTAGTAAGACATAATAGGAGAGAGAAATGTGATTAAAAGCACTGAAAAACTTAAGGAAAACTTTCAATATTAGTCATTTAAAGGTTATATTTCACTTATCTGGGAGAACTAGCTTTTTAAATGCATGTTTTAAAACTGCAGACTTTTATTTTGGAGTAGGGATCTGTAAGAGTTTTCACATTTTCAAGTACATTCAGACAGCTGATTTAATTCATCTGAATTAGATATTCATTGCTGGTATGTGCATAAATGTTTATGTGTGTTTCTGAACACACATGCCCCCACACCCAGCATCCTCCCCTTCCCACCCGCCCCCTGCCCCAGAGAGGTTTTACATTTCCTGCTGATTTCTATGCATTTATCTAGAAATAACTAAGCCATCATCTTTTAGAGATTAATTGCTGTCACTCACTGTGGTGATGAGACACTTCAACAAATCCTGTAGTTAATTATACTCAGCCTCTTGGTACAGTTATTGAGAGGGGGTTTTACAAGTTCTCTGCTAGTTAGAGAATTCTACCAGTTTGTCCTCTCAGCTAACTCAGGACTGCACATCACCTTAGCCAAAATGCATCTCTGTTGTCATGTGTCTAAGGTGTCTGAGAGAGGCATTGACACCGTAAATCACCGGTTGTTCTCACAGGAAAGAAGCACACACATATGTAGAAGTTGTCCTGCATCTTTTACTCGGGTGTTGCTGCTGTTGTCCTGCCAGTATTTTCTTCATGGCTTCCCCTTTTATTTTGCATGCAATATGACTTCATGCAGATCGTTTTGATGTAGACCCTTTTGTAGTGGTTTGGATCTGAGCATCTTTAGATTTTGAATATTTTTTTTTTCCAGCATAAATCCCTTAGAATTAGGCAAATATAAGGACAAGTGATTTTACAAGTCTCTGAACAATTAATTTATTTTTTAAAATTAAAGTACTTCATAGCTGTCCGTGAATTAAATTCATATTCATTCTTTTTAATATTAGTCTATGATAATGCTTGTTACAGTACAAGTGCTCTTGGTAACACCTATTGTTACTGTATTTACAGTACAAGAATTAATTTATTCATGGGAAAAAGAAATAATCACTGACTTCATCAAACAGTGATTTTAGATGGCAACAACAGAATGTGTAGTAAAAAATCGCACATAAAAATAGCATATGCTAGCCAAATAATGATATATTAAGTGCAATCTGCTTGACTGTACCTGTTGAGCATAAAGAGAGACTGAGCTATCCATTTGCTGTCAGTACTTTAACTTCACTTCTCACATTTTTTGAGAACCTTTGGCAGTCTCTTGTGATTCCAGATTAATTTATGTCATTCTAATGCCTGTGTGGACTACAGTTGCTGTAGTTAGGATGCTTGTACAGCTTGCGATTTGAGGTTCTCAGGATGATGGTTCAGCTGCCTTTTGTGCAGTTGGATTAAAAAAAAAACCAAAACCCAAACCTGAACAGACTAGGTTTGGGGAGCTGTTAAACACTCCCTAAGGAAACATGTTCCTTCTGTCTCCAGTGCTACCACTGTGAAGCCTGCAACAGTGTTTCAAAGAACTCTAACAGCTGGCTGTGAAGAAAAACTGTAGCTGGATTGTATTTGATTTTCTACAAATGTTGTCTAAAACAGTTATGAGGCTACAGGAGCTGACAGGTTGTAGCTGTGCTGTGCAGGCATCCTGAATATGCACGGATATATATACCTTTATCAATGAAAATTGTTAACAAAAAAAGGAACTATGGTTTGGGGGGTTATTTTTAGTGCATTTAGATTAATTTTTATGTGATGTGAAATGATTTAATCTACTGCATCCTTCTTGTTTATCAAACATAATTTGAAGGCAATCTTACCACATCTAAGTAACATAGACTGTCACAGAGTAACCTCAAATCATGTGGTTTGTATGTAGGGAACATCAAACTCCCAGTGGCGTCCCCTTTGGAAACCTAAATTTGTGTCTGGGCTAAATCTTTCCCTTAGCTAAATAAACAGGAAGGAATTGCTCTTTGGAGGCACATCTTTTTCTCAGAGAATATACCAGTAGCCGTGGCAAAAAGCTCAAACAAGAGTCTTAAGTTTTACATATCTAAGATGCAAAGACAGGAATTGAGCCAGAGTGTTTGTGAGAAAGTGTAAACCACACCATCTACCAGCTGTTAAAATTTAAACATTCAAAAAAATCTGCTGTGTAGCATGTGCAGCAGATTGCAAGTCTTCTTTTATTTAGTACTGTGAGATGCAGCACATCTCCAGTGAGATTGTTTCTATGAAGAACAATCTGCGATGTCTTCCTTCTCAAAACTTCAAAACCTTTGCCATGACACTTAAGGCTCATCAACTCAAAGCTCAGTCTTCTCCCCCACTCACAGGTAACCAGCCAACCATCAACAGTGCAAAACCAAATTATTCTTAGAGCAGCAAAAACAAATGCTGCCCTTACAAAAGGGAATCTGCCAGTGATGGAAGTCCACTGTCATTCCATTGCTCTCCACTTCCACATAGACAAGGGTTGTTATATACAACTTACTGAGTACTTGAGTAGATGTGTAACACCATGTAATGGTACAATATGTCAATGGTAGCGCACTTCACTGCTGCACGAGTATCAGACCTTCCAGTTCATGGCATAATTAAACAATGTTGTTGTTGGACAGCTGGCCATGACTTCCTCCTTCCTGCCTCCTCATCTTGCTATTTCTTGTGGAGAGGACTTTTCCTGCTCCTTTTCCATGGGTTTTGACACCCTCACACTTGTGGGTAAGAGATGCATTCATTCACTCTCTGGTAGAGCTGCTCTGCCATAAGTCTGCCGTACCTAATGCTTGAGATCTGACCATAGCTTGGAAACACATAGGGTCCAGAGCTGGAAACCTCGTGTTGCCATGCTAGGTATAGAACACAATGCTGCCATTTCTGTCTTCTCTTGACAAAGCTATGGATCAAGGTGAAGCTAGTGATTTTGTCCTTGTACCTCAAGCATGATGGCTGCTGACCACTGCTAGGCTGCTTGCCAAGTTTCACCAGTTTATTTTCTATCCACTACTAGCTACTTGCTAAAATAAAATGCCTTTTCAAAGCCTTGGGAGATTTCCTCTATCCACTATGCTCCCTTCACCCACCCACAGTTTCCATTATTGGGGGGGATGTTTGTGTTTTTATTTTTGAGTCATTTTCTTGGTGGATTAGGGGAAGCCATTCCATTACCCACATATTGTTATAGAATGCTCTTAAGAAGAGTAGGTCTTATTTCCTCTCTGCAGTGCATATGAATATACATGAAATAAAAAGAATGGCTAATCTAGTCCTTTTGCAGGGTTGTTTTCATTAGTTTCCCATTAGTTTACATTCCTCCCCCACCCCTTAACAAAGAATATCCAGGATCCTTCTGTCCCTTCTCAAACAGGAAAAGGAGAAAAGGAGATAAATATGTTCCTGATCTTCATAACATTGCCATGCTCTTAAAAGAATACAAATATCACATTAAACTACAAGACAAGGGCAGTGAAAAAATATAGCAGTTTGTGTTAACATTTACACTGAGAAATAGTCTAATTCCTTTGGCTGCCAACCCTGCCACCACCGATCTTTCACTTTATTTGAATGGATGAAAAAAAAAAATCTAAGTGGAAATATTAAAACTTCTGAAAAGTTAATTAGTCCTGGAAAAGGCAATGAGGTTATGTCAGTTTGTGTTCCTCTCAGGCTGGCTTGACTTTCCCTGCAAAGAGCTACCCCTTAAAACTTTATACTCCCAAAGGGAAGATGGGAAATCAGAGCCATACTGAGACTCAGAAGGATGAGGGTCATGTGCAGGGAAGCAGTCTATGGATAGCACCAGTGGAAGAACCTCAGTGGAAGCTGGACTGTTCTGTGGACTTCCTCAGACATCTGCTAACAATGTGATCTCAGACTCTATCTCAAATTGTAAATTATTAACAATATAAGCAGATCAATTTAACATCTAAAAGGGAGCAGTGCATTGTCTTCAAGATGATCTTTAAGGATCAACTGCAGTAAATAGCTCCTTTTTGTTGGTCTGGGACAGAAAGCAGGGTGTGAAGTGGTGGAGGGAGGAAGCCCATGGAGAAGAATAATTCCATTTTTTAGCCTTGCTTTAGGCTGCGTCACTGTGTTACAGTGTAATAATGTTTATGGTGTTACATTCATATTTTTCTTCTCTACTACTTACCAAATATGCTTTCAGCCTTATATTGGCCTGTCAGCCAATATAAGGCTGAAAGCATATTAGGGTTACATCTGCAGTTGCTTTCTGCTACCTAATATCCTGAGGTTGGGTGAATCATGATTTAGTGATCGACAGTGACAATATCACGCTGAGAATGAACATTATAGTCAGAAGTCATCTCTGTAAATTGAAACTATATTAGGTCCAAATCTGACAATCATTGTTAAAATAGTTGTAATGTGAAAGAGGATAGAATGAAGAGGAGGTTTTTTCCTACCTCATAGTATTCTGCTTTAATCCAACAAAGAGGAAAAGGACAAGAAATGTTAATAACCTGGATATATCTGAAGTAGTTCACCTTCTTCATCTGTTTGCCCTAATGAAGAAAGGTCTATTAATTTACAAGGCAATAAAACACTTGTTGTTTCCTTACCTTGCTAAAAGGTGTACAGGATTTGTTAAAAAGTGCATAGGACTTGCGTTCACAGACCAAAACTGAGAAAGGTAAAAAAAGGAGGGGGTCATTACCTTCCATTCCTTAACTCAGCAGATACTTTGTTGTATCCTTATATTCTATGTAACCTATAAGCCTTGTTTGTAGTGTGTTGAACAACACCACTAAACAACAAACAGCCCAAGGAGTGCATGTGCTAATTACATGTTCTGAAGTGGCAGCCCCCTAATTTAATACTCAGTATCCTTTCATTGCCCTAGGCTAAGTTTTAATTGCTGTAATAATATTAATCTTCTTCCCAAGAAAACGTGAACTTCTATTTGTTTTCTTTAATCCTATCCTCTTAAAAAAAATCTTATGTTCTTTCTGTTTCTTGTAAACTTTTTCTGATTTTCATTAAAACAAATCAGTTCAGCTCTCAACCCATAACAATCATCCTCCATAATCCCCTTCAAAGTATTCAGAAGAAGAGGACAATTTGGATTCAATGAAATCTCCCAGACAACTGGAGATTTTGTCAGAAGTGGAAAAACTCTTGGGGTCTTATTCAAATCCCACTGAAGACTTTGGTTGTCATTGAGACTTGGCTGAAGGCCAATAGTGATTACAGATCTATTAGTCAGGTTTTGGTTATCAAAACTGAGAGATACTGGTCCTGTTTCTGATTTTATTTTCAGTTGTTTTGGACTGGTAGACAGCTATGCAAATAAGTCTTTATTTACATCACTTTAGCCCTGTTCAGAATCAGACTCAGGTATCTGTACATTTAAAACTTATAAATAAAGAAATGGTAGAAATCATCCAGTGTATTAATGATTGTATGTTTTCATTCATGCGGGAGCTGTAACAACAACAAAAAAACCCCCAAAACAATCCCCTAAAAAAGATCTGAAATAGGAGAGCCACTTGATATCATTCTAGAGACACTCAGCTGAAGAGTTTCTACATGAATCTCTGGATGGGTTCTGCACAGGTGTATATTTTCTCCATAGCCTGCTCTTGGAAGGAAATCTAGCTTTTAAACAGATCTGTTTCCGCACTGACTTTGTAAAGACACACATGGATGCTCTTAGGGACTTGACACAGTCCTCCAGATTCCTGAAGGCAATAAACACTTGAACAACTGGGAAGATGTGTCAGATATTTTGATGATGACAAAACTCCAGCAGTGTTTGAATTAATTTTGGATAGTTTTTTGGGTTTTTTTTTTTTTTGTTTGTTTTGTTTGTTTTTTTGTTTGGTGGTTTTTTGGTTTATTTTTTTTTTTTTGAGAATCTTGAAAGCCAGTTGTGCTTGGTGAGAATATTAATGTTTGTAATTGGCCATTTCGTAATTTCTCACATGTGCACTACCAGCCCTGAGGGAAAACTAGTTTTTTTGGTATTTCATGGAAATTTTTAACAAACCAACAAACTACATCTAAAGTTTTCAGTAACCCTCCCCTAAGTTGGCCACAATCTGGTATGTCCCTCTGTTAACTCTTCACAGTCACATCCACGGCCTCTTCAGAGGTCCCTTTACCTTCTCCCTTGGGCTCATCTGCAAAGCAGGGTGGGTGTTTGCCAGCAGATGAGGAACTCCTCAGAATTCTTGCTGACTGTGCCTTGCACAATGTCTTGGACATGTCTTCAGGGCAATGTGAGGGGTCAAGAATAATATCCATTCTCCAAATAACTAGAAGTATACGCAAATCTCAGGGCCAATAAACAGCTTGACCAGTTTACCTCTAATTACGGGAAATAAGGTCTCTGTCACCACATTTTTATACCAGTATGGCTTTATACTGGCTCTCGTGGGAATTACTGAACAGTCTGCAGGGTACAATGAAGTATTTTGCAAAAATAGACCAGGTCCTAGGATACAGACAGGTCTGTCATTTCAGCTTAGATTCACCACATGATTTAGTGTGTAAAAGACCTCTGCAGGTAACTGCTTCCACTCCTTTCTCTCAGCACAGCTGCCTTTGATGGCTAGCACAGCTTCAACGTTACACCAGGCTGCTCAGGATCAGATTAGTTGGTTTTAAAGGTCTCTGAGGATGGAGAGTCCACAGCCCCTGTGGGAAACCTGTACCACTGACCATGTTCACTGTGGCTTTTCTTTTCCTAATATCTAATGCAAATTGCCCTTGTTGCAGATTTTGTGGGTTGCATCTTGTCCCTTCAGTGTGCACATCTAGGCTCTTTGCACTCTTCTGTTAGATGCCTACAAAGAGCAACAAGTCCTCTCTTCTTTAGGATGAATAAAGCCAGCTGTCTTAGACTCTCCTCTTAAATCATGTGCTCCATCCCACAGGGGGATAACAACTAATAAGTGATATATTGTTGAACTGACATGGCTATTTTGCTTCTGGAGCCCAAGCTGGTATCTTTCTGTGAGCCTGTAGGCACATAACACCCTTGGTTCAGGTGTTTCACTGTATAGACAAGTAGAAGGTCAACAGGGGAACAGATCAGTTTAAAAACACATATCCTCCTAACACCGTGTTCATGAACACTGCTATTTCATCAAGCGTATACGTATACCTGAAATACTGTGGTGCATTTGGAATTAAGCTGTGCCTCAGTCACCCGTTCATTCTGGATATGCAGGTGACACACAAAGGAATAGCAGGGATTAATTAGGTTCAGCTCTCATATGAAGAGTAGGGAAGTAAGGAAGCTGTAAGGGAGTATAAACCAGCCACAAAATATGGCAGCAGCATCACCAGCAGTTGCAGAGCTGTTGAAGGACAGCGCACTGTCAGTGTGGATCAGTGTGTAGCACATGTGCAACTTCACTGAAGCAATATCCTTCTCTACACAAAGGGGAGAATGATTTCACTCCAAAAGCTTCTCATTTTACTGCCCTTATGTGCTGAAATATTCTCATGTCATTTTGATTTGTTGTCATTTGATAAGTGCTTGAGAAAGTGAGGTTATACTTCTCAAGATCTTCAGATCTTCACCTGGCCACCTAAAGAGACAGCCCTGAAGCTGAACATTAGGTGCCAGTTGTGGGATCATATGGAGCAAGCATGTACAGTGATACAGGAGCAGAACCTGCAAGAAAAAGCAGTCAAAGAAAGACTGTAATACACAGTGACAACATGGGTCCAATTTTATAATGGAGAACAGCTCACACACCCACCATGAACTGACCAAGATGCTCCTGGCTCCTCTTGGAGCCGTTCTGCCCTTATCTATTTAATCCAGGGTAAGAAAAGCTACTTGTTCCTGAGGTTTATACCTGCACTCATTGCTGGTGTTTCTGGGGCAGGAACCAGGACATAGATTGGCCTGGGTTTCATGAGAGTCCAGGTGTAGATGTATCAACAGTGCTTGTTGGAGAAAGACGACTTCCCCTTTCTGTAAGTACATCTGTAAGGTGCCAAGAGAACAATGCAGTTCCTGAGCACTGCCATTTCTATCTGGTGATTAGGCTGTCTTTGAGCAGTATCTTGCTTCTGTGGAAGATATCCAGGCGGGGGTGGAGAAAGTAAAAACTATCAAGGCTTCAGTTTTATAATTTTTCATAAGGTAACCAATGCCCTGTGAATAAAGCCATATTCCCACTCTAAGTCAACACTGCAGCCTGCTAGTACAGAATATGAAGTTACAGGCATTGTCACAAGATATAAGTCATCGAGTCTATGTTGCAAAGTCATCAACTGCCTCTTAGCACTTTGAGAGATCCCAGTCAGAGCCTAAAATTCCTTATTATCTTACTCTTACCTGAGTCTTTCTATGGCTTAAGAAACCTGGTTTCCTCTGAATCTAGATGTGACTTACTCATGCATTGCTTCTTCATGGGGGCTAGAGGCAAAGATTTAAATCCATTTAAAATCCTCTGAGTCAGTAGCTGTCTGCTGGCCAAGGATCCTGGCTTTACTGAAGTCAAGGGAGATTTTAGACAGATCTTCTTGAGAAATAAGCCAAGGAAGGTATTTTGCTTCCATCAGCCCCATCAAGTAAGGAGGTAGGAAGAGGCACAGCAAGGTTTTCACTCAGAACATCTCTATGAGCTTCAGAGCTGGTGAAGGGAACAGAGTATGTTTGATAAATGTTAGCAATCTGTGCACTACATGGTAAATGCCAGTCAGGCATTCAGGTTAAAAGAGTGCACTTGCTGTGAAACATACTTTGTCACCTGGAAGCTGAAGTGAAATCTGTTTTCCTCTACCTCGTTCCAAGCTGTCCTTTATAGGAGTGCAGGCTGTATTTCAAAACGGTGAATTTTGGGAAGTGGAGAGCTGTCTCAGATGTGCTCATTTAAATGAGGTGGCATGCACACTCATCTCACTAGAAAGAAACAAAAATTAGCAAGTACATTTACAAATCTGGATGTTAGTAAAAGCTATCTGTATTAGAAAATGTCTTAAAAATATTTTGAGATTTTTATTTGTTTCTGGAACATGTTAAAAAACCCCAACCATTCAACCATGAACTTAATTCCCTTTTTCCTGGCTAGTATTCTACGTTTTCTCTCACATTTTTTCTCAAACTGATGTGGTTGCATAAATTTTGATCAAAATCAAAAGATTTTCAGTTAAAAATCTAGAAAACCAGAGTTAAAATTTGTGGCTCAGACAACATAGTCAACATACATCTAACTTTAAACATAAGTTAGTCCCAGTGTCTTCAGTCTTGAGTCTGGGCTGAAGAGAGTGGATCTGTCTTGTGCTACTTTTGGAAGTCAATTATTTAAAGAAATTCTTAACTGCTGTTTGTTGTTCAGTCAAATGTAAAACTGGGCAGATATGTACACACAATTGTTGGGTGTTCAGGTCACTTGCAGGAAACAGTAGAGTGAACATGAAGGAAATAGATGAGATAGATGGAACTGGTTTCTTATACACTTTCAGGATAGCTTACTGTTGGTGGTAGTGTTGTGGTTAAATTATGCAGTGCAAATAGGTACTTTAGGTACTAAAAATTTACAATGAATGGAAGGAGTGTTGATGCTCTGCTACCTTGATAGTTTATGATCTTTCCAAGTTTAATTAAGTCAATGTAATTGCGTATTCTTTGAACTCTAGATTCAGTTACTTTGAAGGGTTGTAGCCATCAGGCCATAAGAATTTCAATACTGCTTGTTCAGTGTCAGAACTATGCTTTTCTTATGACTTACAAACATGAATGAAGATTAACTGTAAGTGGGGGCATGAGGGAACTGTGTAATTTTATTTTCCATATTGACTTTTGTTCCTCATTTCTACTGAATTCAGCTTAGAATGATTACCTTTTTTTTGGTGGGGGGGAAGAAAAAATAAGCTTTGTTGTGCTTACTCACTGTAGCAGGAAGACTAGAGAGGAACTAGCAAGGTGTTTTAAACTAAAGGTTGATTTTTTTCCCTGACGCTCAATGGCAAAGCAAAAATAGATTTAACCAAAGGACCCTCTCCATTTTTACCCACTTCCAGGTATACTGAATCTGGATGAATGCTTCCTCCTGCAATTTCAAATTACACAGATGTTCATACCCTTTTGTTAATATCTACTTGGTCCAGCAGTAAAAACAGCCAGTAATGAAGGGTTCTACACAGATCAAAGGTGCCTGGGATTCATATTGAGCATTGATCTATTCAGGGAGAAGTCTCATTGGTACATAGATAATTTTATGAGCAACTTAACAGTATTCAAAGATGATGTAAATCTGATGCATGAAATGAACTGTAACTATAAGAGATGGTGACAGTTTTTGTGGGTGTTGCTTGTTGTTGTCCCTGCACCACACCGCCCCCCAGTTGCTCAATGCCTTATATCAATATTCTTTCTTTTTTTTTTTTTTTTCCCCAGGATTAACAAACCTTAAAAGTACCCTGAGAACAAATTCGTCATCTTGTCAGGCTTGACCAATGAATTTTATATAAACCCAAGGATATTTTGAAAAGCCTCTGTCCAAATTGCAGTCAAAAGTTGCATCATAATAGGAAATACGTGGTACATTGTTACCTGTGACTAATGTTTTAGTCCTTAATTATATGGTGAAAATCTGCTGGCGGAGAAAGAGAAGACTTCTTTTTTTTAAGAACATTTTCGCCGTTGGAAAAGACCTGGCATCCTCTCATACTATGAAGCCCTTTGAAAGAACCTCGTTGTTCCTACTGCTGCCTGTTTTACTAAGAGCTGTCTGCTCCTCCTTTATTAGTGTCAACCTTGGTGTGAAAGTGATGAAGGGACAGTCTGTCTTCCTGTCAGAAGATGACCTCAAGTTTTCCATCCCCAGGGAGAAGGATGCCTGCAAAATAGAAGTGGTGGTCAATGAGCCAATAACACAGAGGGTTGGGACACTCACTCCACAGGTATTTGGGCTCCACCGTGCTGCTCTGAGTGTCCTCATGTGCAGAGGTGTGGGTGAAATTTGGAAGAGATGCTCTGTTGAATTTAAAAAAAAAAAAAAATTTATGTAGGGACTAAAAGGGATGAAACTGAAAGGCTTTTTAAAATTCATCCTGTTGCTGGAAGTAGCCACCTGACAGAGAACTCCAGCCCTGAAATCCAAAAGCTGAGCTCAGTAACATGACTACATAGAAGGGAGCTCGGTTCAAGTCTCCTTTCACAAGTGGAGAATGGGTGTTTCAGACCTTTCAGTGAGGAGATCTACTCCTGTCTCTCAGCTGCTTGTTTTTCTACCATGAGGGCAGTGCCCATTTGGTAATGCATAGCTCATGGCAACATTTTGCATTTTAGTCATGCAGCCACTACTTAGGGAGCAATTAAGAAAAAAAATCATCACATACAATAAGCACATTGTGTATACCGTTGTTTGTTCTTCTCTGCAACAGCTAAATTGCAAGCAGATGGCAAATACATAAAAAAGAAATGTTTTCTGTTAAAATTTCAAGCTTGTAGGAATAATTCACAATTCTCACAATCTCACAAATCTCCCCACCTGAGTCACAGCAGGAAGGAGTTTGAAGTAACAGTGACATGAACATGTAACTGTAGTGACAGAAGATGAATGGTTTTAAACCAAACCATAACCATACAGATTTTGTCTATTTTAGAAAAGTTTTGTTAATTGTACCACATGACATATACTTCAATGAGTTTCCTTATGTATATTGTTTTGAACAGCCTCTCTGAGTTTCTGATGGGTTCTGTGAAGGTGGATACAGGCTCACAGGTCTCAGTAGATTTTTCAAAGCTTCTGGCTTGGTCATCATCATAATTTTTGCAGATCTCTATCAAGTCATTCAGCTGAACCATCCCTCTGGGGAGGGTAAGTGTGCCAGGGAAAACAGGAGATGATGAGCAGGACAATGTGTGATCTTCTCTAGCAACTGTCCCCAAGATGCCTCTGCTGACACTGCATCAGCGTTTTTGCTCTCTGTCAGCACAGGGGCTCTGACCATAGTCCCCCCTCTGCTTCCCTGGTCTCGTTGGGCCCAAATAACTTGGAGTGCAAGTTGTTTTCTCTTCCATTCTTCCAGTTCTTTCTCAGTGATGGCCAGGGACAGAACAAGGGGAAATGAAGAATACAAGAATATTGCCCGAGATTGCAGGATGGCAGTTAGGAAAGCTAAGGTTTCCTTGGAGTTAAACCTTGCAAAGGCGGAAAAACAGAAAGGGTTTCTTTAAATATAGAGCTGACAGAACTGAT
>VXBZ01007712.1:210349-229003 GCA_013399135.1 Heliornis fulica | reverse complement strand
CCTTGAGAGAGTCCAGCACAAGGCCACCAAGATGATGAAGGGAGTGGAATATCTTCCTTATGAGGACAGGCTGAGGGAGCTGGGTCTCTTCAGCTTGGAGAAGAGGAGACTGAGGGGTGACCTCATTAATGTTTATAAATATATAAAGGGTGAGTGTGAGGAGGATGGATCCAGGCTCTTCTCAGTGATGGCCAGTGATAGGACAAAGGGAAATGGTTCCAGACTGGAATATAGAAAGTTCCATCTTAATATAAGGAGGAACGTTTTCATCATGAGGGTGACGGATTACTGGAACAAGCTGCCCAGAGAGGTTGTGGAGTCTCCTTCTCTGGAGACAGTCAAGACCAATCTGGACATGTTCCTGTGTGATCTACTCTAGGTGATCCTGCTCGGGCAGCGGGGTTGGACTGGATGATCTTTTGAGGTCTCTTCCAGCTCCTAATATTATGTGATTCTGTGATAAAGAGAAAAAGAGAGGCTGACATGCATCATAGCTGGCAAACCGCTTCTGTAGACAATCTGGCTGGCTGTGTGACAGCTTTTGATTTCTGCCTCAGCCTCTAAGTGCATTAGGACTAAGTTATTTTGAAAACGTCAGTTTGTACTTTGTAACCTGATGTGCTTCAGGGTCAGAGGCAGTTTTCCAGACAGGCCAGGAGATGTGTACTCACCATACCTTATTTTCCAAAATACCCAGGGTCCCTGCTTTTCCCCTCTCTCAACCTCACCTCCATTAACTGCCCATTCTCTCATGTCCTCAATGTAAGATTACAGCTCTTGGAGTCTGCAAACATACCTCATCTGTAGGGGTGAGTTCTGCTGGGCAGGTGGCATTGAGATACCAGGCTTGAGAGGGGTTGTAGCTGCTGCTGGTGCCCAGGATACTTCCTCTGGATGGCTCCTGGCTTGAGTACCATCTCATTTGGAAAGGTGTCTTCTCTTCCTTTCTGCAGCCATGGAGAGGTGGAAGTCCCAGAGACACACCACCATGTGGGGTTCTCCAAAGAGACTGTCAACGAGGTAGGCAGCCCAGTTATCTCAAGCCATGTTTCTTTGTTGGGATAGAACAGTAGGGCATTTGTGAGTTGAGGGCTTCTGCTTTAAATGCCAAAATCCTGAGCCAGACACTGAAAAGTTCTGCCTGACCGTTGACTGTTCCTGAATAAAGGTGCCAGACGCTAGCCTTCCCGGTGCCACTCATATTCTTTCTTCCAGGAAATTCTGTTTCTCTAGCCAGAGAAACATCTCTGGTCTGATCTGTTTTACTGCCATTAAAGAGAGTAATGTTCTAGGAATGTATGACAATTTAATTATAAATTGTAATTGAAAAGCAGTTGAAGTAGAAAAAAAACCAAAGCTCAACAGTAATTAGGAAAAGATTTAGATCTCCTTTGTCTTACCCAGTACATTTATAGACAATTAGAGTTGCCTTTTCATATAAAAGGAAAACATATTAGGAAACATAAAACAGATGTTTCTTTTTGCAAAGCAGATTGTTTCTTATACATATATAAAATGACTGTCAGCCAGTGGTAACAGACCTTTGTGGAAAGGTCCTTCATTTTCCATTTCCTTGCTATCAATTAAGACACAGAACTAATGATGTCTTAGGAAGAAAGAAATTAATTCCTTGGTATGATGAACCATCTTCTCTGCCATAGGCGGTCCCCTCTGTTATGAACAGGGATGCATCATCTGAGCATTATCTCATTGTCAGGTGCACACCAGACCTGAATGTCACCAAAACCACCCAAAACTTTGAGGGCTTTATGCTATGGAGAATCTCTACAATGTACAGCATTAACCTACTGGAAATTGTAATGTGACTGGCTTTTATATATAATGCACTTTTGTTTTTTAATGTCACAAAGCACCTTTCTTCCCCCCCCCTCCCATTTTTAGAAGGATATTGCTTAGGATAATCTAATTAATTAGTCACCTTCCTTTATGTTAACTTGTACTGAGAAAAAGAAAAGACACAATGTAAGAAAAAAATACATATTTATTGTTTAATACTAAAAACAATGAAAGACATATTTCTGTGACACTTGAAAGCAATACAAAACAGAACAGCAACAACAAAGTCTCCAAGATAGGAGAGAAATTTTGTTTTTCACAAAACATTCTTGTCTTTCCTTTCTAAACAGCTTCAACAAAGAAAAAGATCAACTCTAATTTCCCTAACACTATACAGATTGTACCAGAACTACTTTACCCAGTAGGAAGAGCACTAAATCCACTAATATGAATCTAATAATCAGCTAAGTCACTATGAACTTAAAAAAAACCCAAAACCCCAAAAACTTTTTATAACCTCCTTCTTGCTGAAAGTTAAAAGCAGGCAATGCACTTGAAAATAACTAGGAATATAGAACTAGTGCCACATAGCTTTAGCATCTGAGAATAACTTCAGAGGAAGTGGACACTGAGGGTAATAATGGAAATAGATAAATTACTTTTCCATTATAGAAAGATGCAACCTCTAATTCCGGGTAATTGCTAGAAAGAAACAAAGGTCACTAGTTCTTTTATCCTTTAATGTAAATCCACAAAGCAGTCATAATGTGCTTCAGTTAGCTATGCATTAAAAAGTAATTTAGGAATTATTACCAATTAGTAATTTAGGAAATATTACTTTGTTCCTACACTGAAAGTCAGAGCATCCAAAGAGTTTCTGTATGCACTACACTTGCAGTCAGCATTTCAGAACCCCACTAAAATCTCCCTTCCATTTCACCACCCACAAAGTGGCTGGGGAGATGTAGCTAATTTAGGCAAGCCACTTCACTTTCATGATTCTTTTGGTGTATTTTAAGAAATGACTGATAGTAAGAAATGACCTTTCTGTGAAAAAGATGTGGTTCATCAGTCAGATGCATATGTATATTAATTCTTATTAGTCATGAACCTCATCAGGTCTATAAGTGAATGCTGAACAGATTTTTAGTGCATAGAAGAACTAATCATGTATGAATACTGCCCACAAAAACTGAATCTAAACCACATTTAGTTTCACAGTGATACACTCAGGAAATCTAATGATTAGCTTTTGCCTTCTTGCTGACAAGAATATTCCCAGTCTCTCTGTATGTATGAAGCATGAGTATCCTCCATCTATGCATGGCTTCAGTAAGGGTTCCTTGTTATCACAAGGATAACATAGACATTGTCTTATTAATGCCAGGAGCTCTCAACCATAAAAATCTATTAAAAAATTCAGCCACATGGGAATTGTAATTTGCCAGAGTTGCCAATAGGTATATGTGAGGACATGAAAACCCTGTACCCCAAAATCCAAAGCCCTGCTCCATAGAATGCCCATGTCAGAACTCTCTAAATCCAATTTTCTTTCCATTTGGGTCAGGCATTTTTCTGCATTGCCTTACTTTCACAAGTCAACAAGCCATTAAATAAAGCAATTGGCCTGAAACAAGTGTCTGTCAGTTAAACTGGGGATAGTTATGCTGTGAGATTAGACTGGCGTTGGGGCTGGGTGTTGATGTGGCACAGAGATGATATCTGATCTGGTAAAAGGCTACTGGTACAAAGTCAGTGTTCCAAAAAACATGTAACAAATCTGATCTGGCAAAGTTTCCAACAAAGAGGTTTCAAAGGATTGTACTTTTGTGGTCCAATGGTAGTGGCCATACAGTACAATTTACTGTATAACCAAGCTATTGCCATGAGCAACTTTAAAAGCTAATAAATCAAATGTTACACTGCTGGCTTTTCAGATCCATTGCAGTTCTTCCACTGAATACAACTCCATCTGTAAGAGCACCATCTGCAGTGGTAGAGAAGTGTGCATTCAAACTATTTGTTGTACTGCAGGAGGAACCTGGCAGCCTGAAACAATTGTATTTATATGCCCGTTCCCTTGCAGACTGCCATCAGCCCCATATTAAAGTGATTGCTCTCGCTATCATGGGGAGAGCACAGAACAGGCAAATACCTACTCACAGAAGTAAACTGCAGGATAAAAACATCCTTAGTTTGATGCATTCCCGATGGTCAGAAAGAAGTAGAACAGAAGGTGTGAAGTTAACGTTCTTGATAGTGTTGCTTATTCTTTCTCCATAGGTTTTTGACTGTCACTTCCTTCCTAATGAAGTCAGATATACCCACTATGGCTGTCCGATTTTAGATGAAGACACAGTCATACTTAGGCTATACAGGTAAGCAGCAGCAGGAGATCCGCTCTGTTGTCATCAGGAGAACAGCTGCCCTTAGGAAGAGCAAGGAGCCCTTTTTTCATTTTTTTCATGGTAAAACCATGTTCTGCTGTATATTTCTTAACTACTTAGATGCATCAGCGTCATCGTTAGTCAAAAAGTGACCAACTGTTGAAGGAAACCTTTGTCACAATTTATTTCAGATATGCTCAAATAATGCTTGTTACTATTAAAATATTACATAATCTTTGTTTATTTGAGAAAATGAGTGATTTTTCTTTTTGTTATTGAAAGTGACAGCAATCCTCTCAGAGCCTTGTATGTTTTGTGCTGTCTGGTGGGCAGGGACACAGACCCTTCCATACACAGTGCCAGTAACCTCTTCCTTAACACAAATAGGTGGAGGTGGACAGCAGTGCCTGGCACCTCATAGTCTCTGCCAGTCTAGGATTTAAAGGCACATGAGAATAAGGGGTTTGAGTAATTCAAGGTGAGCCAAATGCCAAAGTCACAGAGTAATAGTAGACAGGAGGAACCATAATTAACTTCTTTCTGTTATCTACAGGTTTACAGAAACTGAAACGTTTGTAGAAACCTTCACCCTCCATGTGCAGTTACTTGAGCCAGACTGTAACATCATCAAGATGCGGTCACATGCCCTGGAGGTCCCTGAGTACTATGGTCTGTCCAGGGTGATTGACAAGAATGTCCTTACTTTCGACTATGACAGGAAGATAAATCTGGATTGCACCATCTCGATAGCCTCTTCAGAAACCCACCTGCCTGCTCATGGCCAGGTCATCACTGGGGAAGCACAATCAGAGCAGCCTCGTGGAGATCGGCCACAGAGCTTCTTCCCTGGCCCCAGTATGATATGCTTTAGTTATTTGTATTAGCAGGTTCAAAGAGAGCCAGGAGATGAAGTCTGCAGCAGTGTGTTCCTTCAGACGTGCTGGGCAAGAGTAGGTCATGTGAAGTTTAATGAACAGCTTGAGCTACGGTGAAAACCGAAAGGGGCATGAAGTTTGTGTGGGTCACAATGCAGATCACAGATCTGGGTCAGTAATACCCCAGTTGGAGTCTGGCTTTGGCCAAGGCATGTGGACCAGTGTGACAATCTTGGGAGTGCCAGGCCTCAGTAGAAACAGCTCAGGGAGTTTTTGGAGGCAGTGTCTACCCAAGAGACCAAGGGAGGTTGGAAAATCCTGTAGGAAAAGCTAAGTCAGGAAAGGAGTCCTAATTCCCATCACACTGTCCTTTAATCAGGGCTAATTTAGCTGTGCAAACTTCCCATGATGAGTTCTATTCCAGTATCTGTTTCACTATTGGTTCTTTTGTTTACAGACCACAGCCTGGGCCAGCAGTGCAAAAACAGGAGCTGTGTTCTGGGACTGAGAATTGTTCACAACAAAAAAATGGGCTGTGACGAATTTCTGAGGATGGGGATTCGATATCAGCACCTTGACCCTCCCTCGCCTGACACTGACTATATTCCTGTGAGGCTAGATCTCACAGACAGCAGAAGCAAAACTCTGCACAAGGTAGACTTTTATGTAATCTTACAATGTCTGACTGTCTTCCTGGTTTAAAATAAAAATTAAATTTGTCACTCCCTTTCCAGTTTGAAGAGAGAAATCCTGAAAGTTTATTCAGTTCTTAAGAGCACTGCCAGCTGGAAAAATGAAATGAATTGTCGCCATGCCTCTATGCTTAGACCCATTGTGGCTACAGAGAAACACCTCTGGTTGTTTACTGGCAGGCATAAGTAATTTAGCCCAAGAGCAAAATTAAATCTGGCATAATTCCACCTTTTTTATAGCTCATGAACTACACTGACTTCAACATGTAATAAGTTAAGAGCTGTGTGAACATAGTTAATAATTAATGGCTCATGCATGTTTCTATCAGGTAACATTATTCATTTAACTGGCATCAAATTAAGCAAACAAATAAGATCATTGAACCCAGAAAACCTTTTTTTCATATGGCCTAAATACTTACTCTAAGCTTTTTCTTATTAAAATATTTCAATTTTTATTTTTCAAAATAATTATTGCTTTAACAGGTACCTCAAGTAGTTATTTGAAGGTAACAGAAATTGACTTTTGTTTGTTTGTTCTCTTGCTTCATTTTATCCTTTAATTTGTCTCATCTTTTCCTGTTGCAGACTGAGTATGCATGGCTCCCTGTTAAGATTAAAGGTGCTCTCCCCAACCAAATACCCAAAGCTACGGCGACAGCAAAGTTCATCCTCGAAGTAGATCAATTTATTTTAACCCCCATTACAACCACAACTGTTGATGCTGAAGACAAAGAAACTCCAAAGTCTCTGCTAGTCTTCAACATTACCAGGCCGCCTCTGCAGGGCTTCATCACTCATCTATCAGACCACACAAAAGCTGTTGGTTCCTTCACATGGAAAGATCTTAGTGACATGCTCATTGCTTATCAGCCTCCAAATAACAGCCATACAGAGAAGAGAAATTATGAGGTAACAGTGTGAAGTAGGGTAGGGACCTAACCAAGAACCTTTGGAAGGATGAATGGTGCCTTTTTTACATAGATTTTCTCCCTATGAGAGACTACTGATCCCCATGACCTGTGGACAGGTGACATATTTAAAGCCATGAGAGATGAAGCAGCTAAATGACAGGATTGACACTTGATCTTGCACCCTACCTGCTGTGGCAGTGGTGGTACAAAGATAACAAATAGGGGGTTAAATAAAAACGTGTTGCTAACATAGAGAAGATGATGCAAATAATGAGAACAGGCTGGTGTCTCAAGGGTCTGGAGTAAGGGACTAAATAAATAGGGTCGGTCTATGAGACTGCAGTAATAGGTTTATGTTTTATGGGAGGGATCAGAACACCACTTCTGCCCTTCTATGTTAGCTGCTAGTGATGATTCTCGCTCCAGATCAGCTACAGAGTGCTAATGGTGAATGTCTGCTGCTTTGGGTACAGGGCTACTTCATTTTTTCAGTAACCTGTACTGACAGATATTTTGTGCAATTCAGCAGCGTGCCAACACTCTGAAAAAAAAGCAAGTCTTAGAAAGGAGGTACAAGAGAATGATATATTAATTAAAGGAATATATAGATATGCCAATAGTTCTAAAATCTGATAAAATAGTTAAGCAATAACCCCCAAAAAACGGAACAGTCAGTACTAAAGTAATAAACCAAAGAGAGAGAAAATATGAGCAAGGTAAGTTGGGGGAAAGGTGTAATGAAAAGCAGAGGAATAGTAACTTTGACATCTGATGCTGATAAGACTTACCTTTTAACTTTTAACAGTAACCTCCTTTCTTTCTGTTTCTTTAGTATAAACATCAGTCATCCTACCAAACTGCCAACTCCTCAAGTCTCTCTGCTCTGCTTTCAGCATTGCTTGATCATTATTCAAGTATTTGACAATTCACAGTTTCATAATTTGAGAATTTGACATTTTCCTTTCTAAATTTTATTTCTCAGTGCCAATTCATATAATTTGTTTCATAATTCTTTGGTTCCATGCATGTTAAAAGACTGGGAGATACCCCTTCTACGTCTTACTACTACTGGTAAAAACCCCTATGTTAATTGCTGTGTGCCCCAAACAACCACAAAATTACTTCTTTCCATTAATATCCACACATTGCAAACTAACTTTCCCAGCATTCACTGTGAGGACCACAGAAGGCAGATTCTTAATTTAATTCAGAACCTCAGGGGTTCTTTTTAGAAGCTAAATTGAGTTTATTTGTCAACATATTATTAGAATACTTTAAAATCTCTCAGGTAAGAACATGCTATATGTGTTTTGAGGTATAGTTGGTTTTCAATTTTTTTTTTTCAATAAATTGTCTGTTTTCACAACAGGTGGAGTTTGAGGTTCATGACTTCTACTTTGAAAGGAGTTTGGTGATCACTGTTCATCTTTCTATCAGAACAACAGATACAAATGCCCCTAGGGTTTCATGGAATACAGGTGAGATCTTTCTTCCTCTGTTTATTTTGCTATGTATTTAATAACACTTTGACATAGACATTCGACAAAGCTCTAAAATTCAATTTACACCTCAAGTTTAAAGATCAGTAAACTGAGGGTGTATTCATTTCAGGGAAACATGCTACAACAACTTGAAAAAATCGTAATTTTTTAACTGGGATGAAAAAATAAAGAAAAAACAAGTTACAGAAAAATAAGAATTTCTATATATAGCAGTTTCTTTAAGAATGAACATTAAAAAGTGTAAATAGTAAAGACAAGTATGTGATGGAATAGGAGTAGTAGGGTAGTGTGTGGAAAAGGCTGAGTCTTGGTGGGGATGTTTAAAGTGGAAGTCTGCAAAGATGAGCAACTAGAAAAAGAGGGCATGATATGCCCACAGACATAGGGAGCCTGGAAGCCTTATGGGGTTAAGGCTAATTCATACAGTTTTATAATGCCTCCACTGGAGACAGGGCAGGCACTCCTGTTTACAGTGAAATGCACACTGAATTTTAATCATCAAAAGGCAAAAGTATAAGATATAATAAATGTTGAAGATAACACCAGAGAAATAACAGTCTCCTCACAGGAGAAAGGACAAGGAGCTGAGAAGTAGAAGTCTCATGTCTTCCTGAGTGGACTGGGCAAAAAGGAGAGATATTGTTCTCCATTATGAAGATCAATATATAGTTTTAAATGCATACTCACAGGGAAACTGAGCATTCAGTTTCAGACAATGTGAGCTTCCAAATGCAATGCTTCAGTTTGTCCAGCAGTTCAGAAATGTCCCTATCTATGCTACCAGATCAATGGGACCCAGAATACATTATTTTAAAGAAAAAATTTCCTTAAAGACAGTTGACTAATACAAGTATGTCAGATTAGTGGCTAGTATCAATCAAGCTTTCAGCTGGCTTTGAAATATCAGTCCCAGGTAGGTATGTACATGGAATTAAACACGATTTTTTTCCTGAATGCAAAAACCTTTAGAAAAGTTAGATGTTGACAGTCTTGAATGTTACAGACATGATGGTGAAATAGCACTCCACTCTTTGCAGGCCTCAACCTCCTGGAAGGGCAATCCCGACCGATCACATGGCAACTCTTCCAAGTTGTAGACAATGATGACATCCAAAACGTTCGCTTGGTCACTGTTGATGGCCTACAGCATGGGCAGCTCACAGTGAGAGGTAAATCATTCAGCTGGAGGGCCTGGAAACATGATCTCTAGTGACAACTGCCTACAATAATGTGACAGTCAAGGTGATGTTGATCAAGTCTGTTGTGTGTCACTCCCTGCTGTGGGCTGCCAGCTTAAGACCCATTTATTTACAAGTGAATGAAGGTGTGGAAGGAAATACCTGGATGCACAATAAGAAATATAAAATTTGCAAGCAATAAAGAAAGTCAGTTGCACAGCTCAGACACTTCTGCAGTTAGTACTTTTATGCATGGAATGTATTTGCAAGCCTGGCATTTTTCCCACACACCACTTTCACTAGGAAGCTAGATTGGCTCTCGGTCCCTTTGCTGTAGCCGAATTCAGGCCAAGCTAATGCCAATGCATCCAGTAATACCACACAACATGCTTGATGCTGCCCCGTCTCACTACAGCTAAATGAGGGTGAGGATGGGTAACTCCCCGAGACGCGGTGCTGCGATGCCACAGCGAGACCAACTCCAGCACTAAGTGTGTTAATGCTCTGTGTCGCTCCAAGGAAACAAAAAAAGCCGGGGCATGAGGACACATCTTCTGTTGGGTTCCGGAGCCAAATGAGCCAGAGCCGCAGCCGAGGGACGTGGGCACGGCCGCGCACCGAAGCCGCGGTGAGAGACCCAGTCGGGCTCTGCCGGCAAGAGGCAAGAGCTCGGCTCCCTCTGCCGACCAGCTTCCCTTGATACACCCGCGCTGGACACGGGCATTGAAACGGGAGTGCTGAAAAATAGACAGTATTTAAACTTCTTTTCCGTTCTCAATAGACGTTTACGTCCCACAGCTGAGATGTTAAAGGACTCAGATGTGACCCATTGAGCAGGCTTGACCCAGACGAAATGCAGTCACTGTATTTTCACTTCTTGCATTTTACTCGAAGATGCTAAGGGAATGACAGTCTTGATCTGTTGGCAAATGCAAAAAACCCCATGTGGATATGGTTGTTATTTACTGGTAGCTTTGTGGTTTATTTCAAAAGCTTCTACTTCTTATTTGTTAGACTTCTGTATTGTCAATATTACTAATTTTGCTTTGCATTCTCATGAGTCAGCACAGTGCTAGTCTCTTTGGGAAAACGATTACTTAGAAAAAAATCACTCTCCTGTTGGCAGGGTGGAAAGATACTAACACTATTGGAGCTGGATTTGTGATAGTCAAATGTATTCATGTAAAGCACATAGCCCATAGACATAAAAAAGGCACTTAAAGAAAAGGGGGACGGGGTAGGAATTTAGTGGAAACAGGAACTATTGACAATTATGTTTCTCCTCAGGAAATCACTGCCAAGGAATTATCCGTCTGCACAGTCATCCTTCTCTAATGCTGCAAGCCGAAACGGTGGGGTCAGCAGCACTAGCTAGGCTCAGCCCCAGAGATGGTGTTACAGAGGAGGGGGACTCTGCTGCCTGCTAGGGTGTGGGCTGCAGGCCACAGAGCAGCAGATCAGCTGTGCCTGCAGGAGCATATAGGGACCAAGGTCCATCTTGTGGTCACAGTCCCATCCTTCCATGCTGCCCCTTGGGGTTTCTCAGCCTCCTCTGGGCCACCCAGAGGTGGATACTTAATTTCCAGTAACCATGCCTTATTCCCTTTTATGTGTCTCCATGGGTGCATGCTCAGGAAACTATCATCACAATTTTTGTCAACCTTTTTTTTTTTTTTTTTGTCTAGCAAACAGCTGAAGTTCAAACTTTGAAGGAAACTTTGGGTTTAGACCTCCAGCTGCACTGTACAGCCAATGCTGCTGGCAAATGGTCTGTACCAGTGGAGGAACTCCTGTTAATGCTGGGCAATAGTGAATCAGCCCAATGTTCTGAATGCTCTTTTGTCAGGTTTAGTAATGCCAGTCCTAGAGCTACAGGAAAGCCCTGAAAGAGCTATGGTGGTGTTCCCTGCCTTCTGCCACCTGTAACAGGTTTTGTTTGGTGGTACTTCTCCATTTTGTTCCATTTTGCTTCAAGTAAGGAGCAAAAGGAGGGGTGTGTTTGTGTGTCTCTGCTCATGTTACACAACATGGAAGGAAAAAAAATATTTTCTTTGGAGGCTCAGGGGAGATCATCGCTTCCAGCACTAGCCTGCTGTTCTCACAACCTTTAACCTGCTTGAATATTTGTGTGTGTGCACAACACATGCAGTGAAACAGAAGTATAAAACTGTCTTATCATACACAGTAACCTCAATATGCAGGAAAAAACAAGACTCACCAACATACTTTCTTACTTGCAATGAAATACTGGGCTGTAATTTTAAAGCATAGTTTCTTTGATACTTAAAATACATGTAAAATGTTCTTAGAAGAGAGTAGAAATGGTTGCAGTTAAAAATCCTTGACACCAGAAGTTATATTTCATGCAATGGACATTTGGAGGATTTTCTCTGTAAACATAGTTGTAAATTCTGCATACTTATCAACTATTCTGAATTCCACAAACTTGTTTCCAGTGGGTGAAATTACATGTGATTTTTCTAGTTGGAAATGCATTCTCCTTCTCTCTCCCTTAATAACATTCGTATTGGTGAAAGGTTTCTCCCCTGGGCTGAACTGGTGTTTCTGATGTGATTTCTTCCACTGTTTTGACAGGAGGGAAAGGATTCATGTTCACAGTCTCTGACATTCAGGCTGGAGTTGTTCACTACCATCATGATGACAGTGATTCTACTAAGGACTTTGTGGTATTTAGGATTTTTGATGGCTCCCACAGTATTCGCCATAAATTTCCAATCAATATCCTCCCTAAAGACGACAGCCCTCCATTTCTTATCAGCAATGTGGTCATTGAAGTTTATGAGGGACAGACAATCCTGATTCAGGGCTCCATGCTCCGTGCCTCTGACATGGACTCCAGTGATGATTACATACTATTCAATATTACCAAGCCTCCACAGGCTGGAGAAATCATGAAGAAACCAGGACCAAACTTGATAGGTAACAAAACACATCTGCAATAGCATGTTTTTTTCATCCCCTCCTTTTCTAAGTTCATTAAATGCTACAGTTAGATAACTCATTTTGACTTGGGAAAAATCATGACAAATTTGGACTTCTTTCATTATACTGTAAATCCCCATCATTAATTAATATTGGTCTCTGCACTAGGATATCTATAACCGTGAATGCAATTTATCCTATAATTCTTCCATTCTGAGTCCATTTCCCTACTGTACTTTTCTCCTCCAGAAAAGTTAGACTAGTCAGGAGTTACTTCATCTGCAAGGATGATTAACAAGTTCAAAGCTACTAGATAACACTAATGACACTATAAAAGGAAGAGATCTCTCCTATTTAACTGAATTGAGAAATTCCTGTGCTGGACTGTAGAGGCTGCTAGTACTGCAAATTCCCCTCTGCCCTCTGAGGAGACCATTAGGCCCATTTTCTGCATTCCTTCATTTATTAAATGATCTTTAAGTGACTCAGAAAAGAAGGTGATGATCTTCAGGAAACATGGAAGACATAATGATATTTCCAAAGGCCTGACCTAGTTAGGCTGAGAAGAACATTATGCTCTGTCAGTTACTTGCACAGCTAATGGATATTTTAAATGGATTATTAAAATCATGCACTATTAAATAGCAGGTATATTCTTCAATTCAACAGGGTATTTTGTCAGCAGTTTTCTTCAGAGGGACCTATTTAATGGAATAATTTATTACCATCATTTGGGAGGAGAAATATTTGAAGATTCCATTGAGTTTGTCCTGTGTGATAGCCACGACCCTCCCAATCTCTCAGAGCCACAGGTATGAAACAGAAATATCTTTTTTACCTCACAAAATGTTAGATAATTTTGCTCCTTCTGACAGATTTTCAAGTCAAACTGGTGTAGATCTTTTTTGTTTGCCAACTCCAAGGTCATCACCACAAATAATGTTCATCAGAGCTAGATTTTTAGTTCTTGTTCTTTCTTTCCATGGTGTAATTCCCTCTGCTCAGTTACAAAGAAACAAGTCCATTGCAAAGACTTTTTTCTACACTGTAAAAAGAAATGCTAAAAATATATTAGATTTGGAGGTGGTGCAAACAAACTAAACAGCCTCATGAAGTCAACTGAGGAGAGACTATTTTACCCAGGAGTCCAACATACTCAATTTAACTTTGTTTTCAATTTAAAGGGAAGTCACTAAGATTCATAAGCTTCGCATTTACTCATTTGTTGATGATATGGCATGACAGCCACAGCTGGTATCTCACATTTCAGTGATCCACTCTGTGTGTGCATGTTTGTATTGTTTGGACACTCTCTTACTCAGAGGAATGGCTGATGAATTTACCATCTTCTTGGTTTCAGGAGATGATGGTGCACATTATCCCTGTGGATGATCAGCTACCAAGAGAAGCCCCAGGAGTGACCCGTCACCTGGTTGTTAAGGAGACTGAGATTGCTCACCTAACAAAGAAACACCTCCACTTCATAGACATAGAAGAAAAAGACAGGGAACTCACATATACCATAACCACATCCCCATTTTTCTCTTGCAATCACAGGTAGGTGTAACCTGCCATACCTTTCAGGTGGGACAAGGCAATGACCCATGTAAGGGGAGCAGCCTCAGTGTCAGCAGAATGTTTGTGTCTCAGGCTCTTCATGATTGTTTAAAGTACAAGTGACAACAGCTGGGTGCAGCTCTCCTGTTGATGAGTAACGGTGAGATAGAGCTGAAAGCAGCAGAAAATAAACAGTGTAATAAAAAATCCCAACCCACATAGTTTAGCAAGGAATATGATGGAGGAAAGCACTTAAAAGCTTTTCCTTCCTTTTGTTTGACTTACAGTTTACATTGACCTGTAGGATCCTGTAGAGCCTTGACACAAGCTCCAGCACCTCCCTCAACTGGTAAGAGTGGGGCTGATCTGGACTTGTCCCAGACTGAGAAGATGAGGTGCTACAGCTCTTTCTAGGATATGTATAATTATGGCTGTTGTACTGTGAAGGACTGGTTCAGGAACCTGTGGAGCAGAATGCAGGCAGAAGACATTATGGGAACAATAGGGGTATGGGTTGAACAAGTGTAGTAGCAGTTTAAATGTTGCTGATGCTCTTTCACCATTTGGTAAACTCGTGACAGCATTGGCAACTATTTGCTAATAGAGAAGTTTAAAATCCAGCCATTGTAGGGTTTAAGCTGATGATCAACACTTTCAGTTTTGACCTGGAGTGACAGATGATCAGTATGCAGCTGGGGGAAAAAAGATGCTTGGACTGTTCCCCTAATTAGTGAAATTTCCACATGGTTATCCAGTTGGTTGGTTACTGTGGTTGGAAAGCTGAACTGATGGAAAGTGGTTAATTTCAGGAGTTTCTAAGATGCATAAAACTAAGAAAAAATTTGGTTTACTACATAAAGATAAATGCAGATACATAAGTAATATGAATGTGATGGACTAGATTTGCAGGTGGTGTAAATAGTATCTGGAGTGTGCAGAGGTACACTTGTAGCAAACCCAGAGCTTTCTTGTAAGGTATGAAAAGATTTTTCATGATGATCCTGAAAATTATATTTCATGTGATCAGTTTTGTGGGATATTGATTAAATTAATAACAGGGACAGAGGAAAGAAAAATGTTTTTCATTCAGTGCAGTTGGGAGTGTGAAGCTAATCTGAAATTCAAGACTGAACTATGTCACTGTTGTTTTTCCTGTTCTTTGGTATTGCCAGAGTGTGACATACATATTTTTGTACAGCCACTCTGATGCTGGAAAGCTGTTTATGGTGGACACCATTCCCAAGCTGGTCAAGGATCCTGCTGCTCTTGCACTGCAGTCATTTACTCAGGTTTGTTACATTACCTGACATTGTAAGCAGTTCTAAGCAATTAAAAAAAGCTAAAAGCTTATGGCTTCTTTTTGATAGTGAAACAAGAGGTGAAAAATTGTGTGGTACTATAACAAGCTCTGCTTAAGCAGCTCATAACTTTGCTGATTGAGCTCCAGCTTTTAAAAAAATTTCCATCATGCTCTGCAGTATGTACACACATCTCTCCTGAGATCAGCAGGTGCTGCAGTTGCATAGGGTAGTCTGAATTTGTCTCTGGCATGATGTTAAGAGGGAGGAAAAAATACACAAATTGTGGAAATGAGGTCTTGACAGTGCTGCTTCTTCTCCGTGTCCTCACCAACAGATATGATGCAGGCTGGAAGAGGCATTTTTCAGGATTTTGTTGACCAGTTTTCATGCTTGTATAGTTTGACAGGTATCTTATGAATATTCATAAAGCCTCCTGTTCTATATCCTGTCGCATGGTTAAGGTTGCATAATGGTGATTGCTGCAGTACCATAAGGAGAGCTCTGAGTCTAAAAACCCTTAACCACATGGTTAATATGTGTGCCTGGATGCAAGATTTTGGTGATTATTTTAGCCTCTTTCACCAGCCTGCCCTCATGTGGGCAGGCAGAGTGAACAGCTTATTCATACTGGTAAGGGCAAATTCACCTGCTACAGGAGATGCTACATCAAAACCTATGTCTTGATGGACTGCTTATTCTAAAACGGTACTTAGAAAGGCCCTGGGACCAGCATTCTTAAAAGACTTCATCAAGACAATAAAGCTTTTGCCTTTGTTGTCACTTATAAACTGTGTCTGTATTTTTTTGCTACAGGTTTAAGTATTTGAACCTGTACTCACCTGTTTGGTAGCTAAAGATGCATTTATCATCAGTACCCAAAGAGCATGTGAAAAGTTTCTGGAACTAATCTTGACAGTTTATTTAACATCTAATCAGGTGATAAGAATTGTGACGACTGACATTATCTCTTCTTCCCCCCTCTTCTTTTTGGCAGCATGCTGTGAACTATATGAAAGTTGCCTACATGCCACCACTGCAGGACATTGGGGCTGATCCTCAGCAAGTCCAGTTTGTTTTTTCTATCAGCAATCAGCATGGTGGCACTTTGTATGGGATCTGCTTCAACATTACAATTCTTCCTGTGGACAACCAAGCCCCAGAGGTAGGGTGGTGGTGAAGGCAAGAGGGAAGGACCTGGAAATGGCTTGGGTAGAAACAGAAATGCAGGGAGTTTTCCTGATCTGAATGAAATAAAAAAATTTCCATGGGATCAAGGTTACAGTGTCTTGCATGTAGCTTGCTTTGGGACTGAAGTGGAAGGCAAATTTTGGTGAGTGTGGAAGGTGAATTTCTTTTTTTTTTTGCTAAATAGGCTGAGGGCTACCTTCAGTGTCTGAGTGGGTGAACAAAAATGCTTGTGTCACATCCTGATGTGACACATCTCTGCATTCCTCCTCTTTGTGTTGCCTATTGCCTATGAAGGCCAGGATCTCCAGTGAATAGGGTCAGGATGGGGCTGCATGCACTGGGGCCTGCTGTTAGTGAATTCTTAGGTTTTCCTAGCACAGCAGAAAAGAGTACAACCTTAGGCATTCTGGTTAAGGTGTCATCCCTCCTTGTACCAGAGCAAATTGAAAATACCCTTTTTGCTGGATGTTTGAAGGTGCCATGAAAGAGAGTTCAGCATTTCTCTTCCATTCAGGTTTTTACAAGCCATTTGAGGGTGGAAGAGGGTAGCCTGAGCCCTGTCACAGAAGGACACATTCTCATCTCTGATGTGGACACAAAACGTGAAGATCTCCTCCTCATCCTGCAGAGACAGCCTCAGCATGGGGCAGTGGAGCTGGATGGCGTTCCCGTGAGTGAAGGTGGCAGACTTTCATGGTGGCACCTGCACACCCTGGCAGTCAGGTTAGAAGAGCGGCTCTCCCTTTTTCTTGCAGTGGCTGAGTGTCCCAATCAGATGAGTGGAAGCCTTGCAGTGAAGTGGCGCAAGGTACAGAGACTACTGCTAGCCATGGTCACCATAGAAGGGCTCTGATAGAGGTGCTCCAGGCCAAGACAGCTGGCTAAGACTCAGGACTACAATGGTCACAGTGGAAACCGAGCTGTTTGTGGCCAAGAAGCAGGAGCTAGTAACCATGTCTGATATAGATAGGTTTCTCTATAAAGCATTATCCCATGTAGATAAGGTGGTAAATTCTGTATTCAGAATGAAAATGTTGCATTGGCATGGCCAGAAACCTCAGCTTCTTTTCTGTGTGAAATCTGTAACTTTTAAATTTTTTTCCCCAAGGTATCGGCATGATGGTTCTGAGACTCTCAGTGATGATGTCCTTTTTGCTGCCACAGATCGCATCCACTTTGTAGAGTTCATCCTGCAGATCAAGGTCAGTACATTGTGTATTTCTGAGAGCAGTTCTCTGTGCAAAGGAGTGCAAAGCTTAACTATTGAGATATTTTGCACTGCCTTGGAAATTGGAAGATAATGGACATGTTGGGCTTCCATTCCAACTCTTTCGGGTTTATGTTGCAAATTTGAGAGGAGATTTTTCTTGTACTAGCGAAAGGCTTTTTGCTTGCTGTGGCTTGGGTTCTTTGATCTGGAATGCTTCCCTCTGTACTTAAATATGGGNGAAGTAATTACCTGGTTTGGTTTACTTTTGTCTCAGAATTTAAAGTGACCCTAATTCCTCTGGTTTCATTTTGTTCATATTGAAAGCTCAATGCACTCTGCCACCAACACCATATCACTGATTTGGGCTGGAAAGTAATGCATTAAATCAAGACATTTCCACTAAGACAAAAAATAAAAGATCTTGCATTAATTTTTCTGATTAGGTGTTGCCTGTGAATGACGAGCCACCTGTGATGAGAACAGGCCTTGTTCCTCTGCTGTACTGCCTGGAGGGTGAAGAAGTGGTCCTCTCCTCGGAGCACATTTATGCCACAGACGCCGACAGTGATGACATGAAACTGATGTTTACACTGGCTCACCAGCCCTACTACGGGGTAGTGAAGAAAGCTGGCATTGCTGTGGATCGTTTCTCCCAAGCTGATATTATCTCTGGTTTAGTCACATATGAGCACACTAGTAAGTGAGTTAATGACAAAATCAGACTGGAAGGTGGTCAGAGAGTTTTTGGCAGAAACATTTAACCTGAATCCACATAATCTTTGCAGAAGCTCTGCAGTAACTGGTGAGAAACCACATATGTGGTGATTAGGGAAAAAAATAAGCTGGCTGATGATATACAGCTACCAAATGTTTTAAAGTATTCTCCAATTCCCTGTTTCAACAGAAAATTATACTAAGACAAGTACATGAAAGCATCATGACCCTGGAGGATCTCTCACTTTTGCTGATAAAATTTCGTGGGCTTTCTTGCCAAAATTACAATTAAGTACAAAATAGAGTCTTTCTACTTGTTTCATTACATTAAAAAACCCTCAACTTTTCCCATAGTCCTGTTTAGATAAAATAATGTAACACTGTCAATGAGGAAGC
>VXBZ01007712.1:152201-197753 GCA_013399135.1 Heliornis fulica | reverse complement strand
ATCTCATTCAATTTCTCCCTGCCCAGCTCTCCAGCCTGTCTAAATCCTGTTGAATGGCAGCACAACCTTCTGGTGTGTCAGCCACCCCTCCCAGCTTGGTGTCATCAGCAAACTTGCTGACTCTGCACTCTATTCCCTCAATCCAGGCCATCAATGAATTTATTCAGCAATACTGGTCCCAGTACCAACCCCTGAGGGACTCCACTATTTACAGGCCTCCAGCCAGACTCTGACCCATTGAGGAATAAATTGAAGCCACTTGCTGGCTTCTTCCCTTCACCCTTGTCTCAATCCACCTCACTACTCTCCCAGCCAGGCCACACTTCCTCAGTTTGCCCACCAGGATGCTGTGGGAGACAGTGTCAAATGCCTTACTGAGGTCAAGGTAAACCACATCCACTGCCCTTCCATCATCCATCCACCTGGTTATATCCTCATAAAAGGCTATTAGATTAGTCAGACATGACCTCCTCTTGGTAAAACCATGCTGACTACTTCTTATAACCCTCTTATCTTTGATGTGCCTGGAGACAGCATCAAGGACCAGTTGTTCCATCACCTTTCCTGGTATGAAAGTGAGGTCTGGAACTATTTAATTTTCATGTCATTGGTGCCTCATTGAGAACTGTGCAGAAATGTATTTCCTGGAGTAAAAGTGGCTAAACTCCATATACTCCATTTTATTAACGATCACTATATTTTCTCCAGCCTTATAGCTGCTTGGAAACAATTCGAGGTATTTACTGCCATTCAAAACATACTACGAGGAAAGAGTCTATAGCTTAAAAGCGAAGCCAGGTATCTGCCACTAACAGTCTTCATAACTACAAAGAGGCACAGTTAACTGATAAGGATGCTTGGGAGGCTATTTGCTTAATGAATTATGGTTATTCTTTGTAGGTAGGCCAAGGCTGGATGACTCTTCAAACTGGAATGAAGTTCACTCAGGAAGAACTGGATATGAACCTTGTGAGATATGTCCATACGGGAACTGTAGGGTCCAAAAAACAAGACAGCTTCACGTTTTATCTGTGGGATGGGTACAACAGATCCCCAGCTACAGACTTCCACATAAATATTAAGGACATGGAAAAGGGTAAATATGAGCCAAACTTGACATTTTACAGTGCTTGTTTCTGAAACAAAAATGATCAGAGTACATGTCCTGATCGTTCCCTGACCACTCTGACCACTCTATAGGGCCTTGGCAAGTCTCCCTGTAGATCCCAAAAGTCTGTCTGCTTGGATTTCACTGCTGGCCAAAGCCCTGCTGCTCCGGCTGGTGAAGAAGTGGTCCTGGGATTTGAAAAGGCTCTGCCTAAGGCAATGTGTTGTACCTTGTCTCACACGGCTCCCAGCTACTTTACAAATAGAGTTGAACATATCCTTCTGGAACTAGCTCTATGTCTGAGTATATCAAAGCACAGAAGAATGTCAGGAATGTAATAAGATATGGAAACACTTTTCAAAAACAGCTCTGTCTCCTAGTTTTATGCTCTAGTCTTGTCTCTTCCTTTGTTGCATCCCTATTAGAAACCTAAATTAGACCAAGTTAATCTGACACCAGTAAGATTGGAACAAGGGTTCAGAGAGGTTATCTGTTCTGAGAGGCTGTCTCAATCCTTGGCAGTTTTCAAGCACTGATGGGATAAAGCTCTAAGCAATCAGCTATGGCAGATCTCATGGCTGACACTGCTTTGACCTGAAGGTTGGACTGGAATCATCCTGAAGTCTCTTCCAGCCTGAATCCCTCCGTTTAATCCTACAGTTCTATTATTTTTCTACTGGTGATGGCTAGCTTGTGGCTAAATAATGCATGAGAGATAAAACTTACAATTCAGTATGATTACTTTAGTATTGTTTTGTCTATTCTGCAGTAGATATTGCTGTTTTCATAAAACCACTCAGAGTGCCAAAAGGGGACCAGGGCTACATCACAACTGATGTCCTACTTGCACTGGATGGTAGCAACAAGCCAGAGGAGCTCCTCTATGTGATAACCTCCCCACCCCAGTACGGACAAATAGAATATGTTGGCTATCCTGGCATCCCCATTGCGAGCTTCACTCAAATGGATGTAGCAAGACAGATAGTCTGCTATGTTCACCACACAAAGGCAGTTGTTCCTGAAGATACATTCAGGTAAGGCATAACACCCACCATCCAAACTTTTCTGCTTGGATTTCTTGGGCATTAAAAACCACCCCTACAACACAAAGCAAACAGAAAAACCTAAAACAAATTATTAAAAATAGGTGTAAGCTCAGTGGGAATTCTCAATATTTATATAGCAAAGATAATTTACTGTAATACACATAGTTATGACTGCTTTGCTAACAAATGCATTGATGCTGAAACTGAGCCAGAGCCACGTTCACTCAATTATACTAGTTTCAGTATTATTACAGCACCTAAACATGCATAGCTGTTTAGATTTAAGTGGGAGAGAAGGACTAAGAACACACTTTGTGAAATTTTTCCTTCAGTTTCTTGCTACAGCTGGATGTGCTAAAACTGGTCCATACAGGTATTAAATAACTGCTTTCTTGTCTAGTCTTATATTCATTCAGTTACGTGCTTTTTGAATGCATAAGTAGTTCTTGAACATACAGAAAAGCAGTCCACTTATATATTCTGACACCAGGATAGTTCACAAATTGTGTAGACAATTGGAGTTTTGGGATAAACCTGGTTACCTATGGGCCCAGCTCAGCAGACTAGTGATAGTTAAGTTTACTTTCACCTGGTTTTGAACATTCTTCTTCAACCAATTCAGACTAGGTACACTCCTCAACTGAATATATCCTTATTTTCTTCTAAATGAACCTCCCTTGGCTGTAGAGTGGAATAATGTAATGAGTTATCATAAGGTAAAGACAGAGTAGATGCATTGTTGCTCTAAGTCTTGGAAGAAGTTTTGTAAAGGAATAAATTCAGGGAGAAAGAAGCTTAGAAACAAGTAAAATATTTCTAAAGAAGAGTGTTAGTTTCTTGCTACCATTAGCAATTTCTTCTGATAACAGGTTTTGACAAAAATTTGACTTTATGTAAAATTACATTTTCCACACAAAAATAAATGGTGCTTGCTTTTTGTGACTAAGAAAAGGAAGGATTTAATTACTAAGAGCTGTGATTCAGAATAGATGCCGTTCTACACTCTCTTATGAATAGTTAAATGATCTGAATGGTGTTTTCCATGATGCATGTTGGGTGATGCATGTTGAAATGCATGATGAATTTAAGAACATGTTGTGTCATCCAGTTTGAGAGCTTCTTTTCATGAAAGCTAAGCAAGTGGGGCTTGGAGACATCAAATAAACTTCCCTATGTCACCAGGGCAGGTCGGATGAAATTATTTAGAGTTAAGCCAAAGGTCATTTTGGGTCAGTTTAAACATTTTAAACTCTCCCAGTAAATTCAACATGGTGGAAATTCTAGTTAGGAAATTTGTCTAATCTTGACAGAAAAAGTGAATAAATATTCCCCGGGATTATGTTTCTCAATTATGAAACACTATGACGCAAACTAGAATTAGTTTAGACAAGTAAGGTTGCAGTCATACCAACCCTGCTTGGGAAGTATACGAGTAGCCTGCATCAGTTATGACTTCTACACCACACTAATGAAAGCCAGAGCAAACAACTCTAGTGAAACAGTGCATATGGATAAACCCAGTATCTTTTGGATAGGCCAATGGAAAAGAACCAAACTAGAAAGTCAGACGTATAAAAGTAAGGTTGTGATGCTTTAATAGATATTGATAATTCAATGTTAATCACAATAATTAGTGTTCCTTGGTGTTATCATTTGGAAAATAATTTGGTTTTGTGCAGACATATAAATATTGTGGCAGAATATTATTATTATTTAAACAAGGAACAGTTACATTAATTATATGGGTAATTGGTGGTGGTGGTGGTGACATTAACTGATCAGATTTTTACTTTTCACTAAAGTACTTCCTTCAGACATAAATTTGCCAGTATTGTTTGGTGCTGCTGGCCTGGAAGAAAGATTTGGCCGTGCTTGTTTGGACAGATGACTTCAAGTGATTAGCAACCTGACATCAGATGCTGGCAGCAGGATACTAAAAGAACATGCTAATGTCCTCCATTTTGACACGCTGGCTCGATTTTGTAATGAGCTGGCACTATTTATGATTCCATTTTTATCTTCTAAATGCCATGACAGATGGTAGGTCCTACAGCCAACTCTGTTGCCATCAAACTGCAGAAAGCATGAAATGTTGGTAATGGTGAAATTGAATCATGCAACATGTCCTCCTAGCTGTGTCTGAGAGTTGTCCTCTAAATTTCATCAGAGTGAGGAGAATATTGGCTGCTGTCCATTCCTAAGGAAAAGATGAAGCAGCCATAAACCAGAAATAACCAAAATCTCCCAAAGTGCAGAAAAAAAGGACGTCTTGGACAGTATCATCACCTGTGAAATTAAGTGGTGTATAATATTTGCATCATAAATTTCAGTCTGATGTACATAGCCAGGAGGTTTGCTCTTGTTTGGTATTCTGTAGAAGACCGGACAAATCTTCAGTTTCAGGAACACCGTTTTCTAAGTCTTTCACTTAAATACTGAGATGTCATTCAAATGATTTTACAGACAAATAGAACCAGAGGAAACTCACTTCCACTGCAATCTTCCAGACTTTCTGGGAGATGATTAAGGTCTTGATTGAACAAGTTTTGCCTTTTTTTTTCCCTCAGCATAGTATTTATTATCATTATTCTAGTTCTAGTATTTGATTTCAGATAGATTTACTAATAGCACACCCTTTTACCATTGGCACAATAGCATTAGGTCAGCGCAGACAGATGTCCTAGGCTCCCAGCTGGGAATACCATCCTCAGTAAACATATTTCTAACTGCTATATAGTCCCTGGTCTGCCTATGCTCATTCCCATCTGTTTCATGGCATACTGCCATCTTACAAGCTGATCAAGCCCTAATCATCCAGCACTGGTGAAGGCAGTGAGAAGTTTTAGATGGACAGTCTGTGTGACACAATAAGCTACTCCATGGCCTACTGAAGGTCACTTACATTCAAAGTACAAAACAATAGGCTAGGTTCTCCTTCTGTAATTGTCAAAATACTTCGTTGAGGCCTGTAGTCAAGAGGGCAAGAGGATGCAGATAATCTAAATGTCAATCAGTCTCCATTTCACTCATGTATGGTAGAAGTGTGCTAGGTGGAAAGCAGACACTTAGGCTGACCCTCATATTTTCTGAAACAACTGTCCCACAATACCGTCTCATACAAGATCCGGTGCATAAGCGTAACTGTATGTGCATTCAAAGCACTGGGCATGGGACGATAGAGGAAAAAGGGAGGTCAGGCAATGTGAATAGCCTACCACAAGCAAATTCCTTTGCAAAGCAGATTCTGTTCTGGCTTAAGCAGAACAAATCTGGGTCAAAGTCACTCTCCAAGATTCTCTTGCATGCACTTTGCAGCAAAATGACAGAAACTTCTGTGGACAAAAGGTAACTCTTATTTAATTCATAGTGATGGGACACAAAAGATTATGAGACATTTTCAAAGCAATTTTTAGTTTCATATACCTTCAAGAGTTTTTGTTACAAGCATGACAATGTAATTGTTGTCAGATAAAAAATTTCAAGTAATAATCTTGACAATTAAAGCTAGGATTAATTTTGAAAGGTAAGAGATTGGTTTTCTCCTTATTTTTATCCACAACAAAATTTGATAATAAATTTCTGCAGAACATGTTGTCACTTGTATGGTAAAAGCTCATGCCCAGCTGGTAGGCTTCCAATGGATTTGGATATCTTTAGCTTTCCCCTGTATAGGAAAGAAAATTTACTGTAGAGTATATTCAAATCTTTAGTATACCTAAACAAACATTACTGTTTCAGCAAGAACTATAAGAAACTATGCTGCTCTTCATGGAAATTCTCAACATGATGTAAGAACTTTGCAGATCTGATCCTTTAATAAACATATGGTATAGTCATCTAATTTTTAAATTACCCTAGCAATTTGTATAATTCTGCCCAATATCTTCCACAGCATCTTAGTATGTCAGTGAAACATTACTTGAGTTTTGTAAACACACATCAGTTCTGAATACACAGAAGTTTGCAGATAAAGTTAGTGCTTAAACAAACCTGTAAGGTGATCTGAGGATGGATCTTTTCCCAGCCTGCTTTATTATCTTTGGAACTACTGAGTACAAAAGCCTTGTGAAACTAAAAAGAATAAACCTCACATTGTCCAAGCAGACACCTTATACACCTCTTCTGGTAAGTTGTAGACAAAGCCAGCACTTTCAGTTGCCGCTGTCAGGTAACGAAGTGAATCTATACTTAAGATGATGTACAAATGTGTATATATGCCAGAAAGTGCAATAAGCCCCCAGCCAGCCCACCATTTTCAATCTGCTCCATCTGTATCTGAGCTAAAAGGTTAGATTAGCTCTGTTGAGACTGGTAAGACTGATGGGTACCTCCTCAAAGCCATTCTTCTGGCATCTGTGCAGATTCCTGCAGATGCAATGTAATTCTTGTCATATACCTGGACATCTGCAGGCATCTGGGGGCAGCCTCATGCTTTTAAGATAAACATCCACCCCACTCACAATCTGGTTTTGAGCTCAGACCAGCTCTACTACTTTTGCAGTATCAGCACAGGCAAGTCCTGTAGTAAAGGTGTGTATTATCATTTCATTTCAGTAGATGGTGAATCAAGAACACATGCTGAAGACTACCTTGCCTCTCTTTGCCAGATTCATCATCAGCAATGGACTGCGGACTAAGCATGGGACATTCATGATCTCCTTGGATGCAGTCGACCAAGCTTTGCCTACACTATCTAGGAACACGGGGTTAAGACTAGTCGAAGGTGCTATGGCACTCCTTTCTCCTGATGTCCTGCAGCTTTCAGACCCAGACACTGCCAAAGAAAACCTTACTTTCCTCTTGGCTCAGCTTCCCCAGTATGGTCATCTCTATTATCAAGGGGCTGTGCTTCTGCAGTACAATTTCACCCAGCTAGATGTGGACAACAGGGATGTTACATACAAACACCGAGGTGGGGATTCCCAGACTGACAGATTTACATTTGTTGCAACAGATAGGACTAATCAAGGATTCATCATGAATGGAATGGTGCAGAGCGAGCCAGTGGCATTCACCATTCAGGCAAGTGTGACCACAGGCTACTTACACGAGTTACATAGTATGATAAGGCAGACAATGTAGTAATTTTGATGAGAGTAATTTTGATGCAGTTTATAAATTAACTGAGGTGGTTATTAGTGAAAATGTTTGCTTTCTATGTTCTGTGAATAACTAAACTGGAGAATTAATTACTTGCCAAAAAAAAAAAACTTGGGCAAAGAATTTATAGAGTGCAAAGAGAGAGACTGTATTTAAGAGAAGAAAGACACAATGCTTGCTTATATAAATATAAGCAAGTATATACTTTTATACTTATACTTGCTAAAATATTTTACATGGAAATCTCAAGCCTAAAGTTGAGCTGAGCTACAGGGAAGAATTAACTTCCACCTGCTCAGCTTTCCTTCTTGGTGCCTGACCCACTGATGCTCATGTGAGGGATACAGGATGACTGTTGATATGCACGTCAAAGGAATCTTCAACTACAGTCACTTCCCTCCCATAGCTTGATAGCCTGTCTTCCTTCTGGGAGTCTTTGTAAGATGCCTGGTTTCCTTTTTCCTTCCTTTACTAAGATCTTTCTGTTCAGTTCCCATTTCCCTCATTTTCAAGTTCTTCGCACTGAAGAACTCAAAAGTTCTTGAAGGCTCAGACATCTTTGCTATGACTTCCTTTACGTATCTATCCAGCATGTTTCACTATAAAAAGCACGCTTGGTTACACTGTATGTCAAAAGTCTGTATGTTTCCAAAGATTGGTACTAACAGAAAGCCCTCTAACTTTTCCTGATGATAAAATCTGAAGTTGTATGATGAGCAAGGAGTGCAGTTTCAGCAGAAGGTGGGACATGGAAACATCAACAACAGTTGTGGAGTGTTAGAAGATTCATCAGAATTTGTGAAAGGTGGCACAGATTTAAGGAGATATATTGGCTAGTTCTATGACTGTTATTATCATAATCCTGTGGTTTCCATGCTCGTTATCATAAAAAGGGATTTGAGAAACCTTTGCTGGAGTTTTCATTTGCTATGAAGAAAATAACATCAAAATGGTGAGTGTGGGATATCAGGGCAGAGGTACACAGAATTTGTGTTCCCCTCTGCAGTTTATCCCGATGTATGCAGCAAATGACCATCCATCTGGGCTCTGGAAGCCTCTCATGGGAAGTAGTACTTAACTGGAGATCAGACTTCTGGAGCAGATTGCAAGTCAAAGTGACTATTGCCACCCTGAGCAGATGACTGTGGTTTTAGCAAAAGTAGGACAGACAATGTGCTGATGCTGTAAAATGAATATACATTTGTCTAACTTTGATTTAGGTCGTTCATTTGGACAAAATGGCACCAAAAATTATTCATCTCCAGTGCCCTTCTCATGTGGAACTATTGAAAAATGGCAATTATGGGATTTATATTACTGCCAGATCCCTGAAGGCATCTGACCTCAATACAGAAGATGACAAAATAATTTTTAAGATTTTACGAGGTCCTTATTATGGCTACCTAGAAAATACAACAACAGGTACTGTCTTCAATAATCTCTGTGTTTTGGGGTGTATCGGACCAGATTCTAAAACATACTCTCTTAATATTTGCTTGATAAAGGAAATAAAAAATTTTATAGTAAACCTTTGGCAAAGTTTCAATGTAGTAAGGAATCTTTTACACTGAAACCTGAATCTCGTGTTCACAGAATCACAGAATGTTAGAAGTTGGAAGGGACCTCGAAAGACCAGCTGGTCCAACCCCCCTGCCTGAGCAGGATCACCTAGATTCAATCACACAGGAACACATCCAGATTGGTCTTGAACGTCTCCAGAGAAGGAGACTCCACAACCTCTCTGGGCAGCCTGTTGCAGTGATCTGTCACTCTCATGGTGAAAAAGTTCATAAATCCTCAGAGATGAGATGGTTGTTAACAGCTGCTATTGGGAAACTGTATTTGCTTGTGTCAAAAAAAAAAAAAAAAAAAAGAGTATTGTACTTGGCCATTTGATAAACTTATCTCATTGGAAGAAATTGACTGGGACAAATAATGAGCTGGGATGTTCCTATTTACCTACAAAATCAGATTCCTCAATGTTAAAATCTTCTAGGTGGTGTTCAACATAAAGAAAAGTTGAAAAGAGTCTGTATAAGCTATGTGGTTCTTTGTAACAAACTTTTGATTCACCTGAATATTTCTCTTCTTTCCCAGGTGGATTTATTCAGGAAGGCTTCAGCCAAAATGATTTAAACAGCAAAATCATACTTTATGTCATCAATCTATCACAAGAAGTGAATTTGGACAGCTTCGAGTTTCAGGTCACTGATTCCAGTGGAAACTCTGCGGTGCCCCAAAGGTATCTCCAACCTTCAGTGGTGTGTGCTGTGTGGTGCACTGTGCGTGCTGCCCACAGGGGTGAATGAAACCATGCTGGGCTTGAAGCTGCGCAAATGTGAACACAGCTATGGCCCAAACCGCCATAGCTATGACCCACACTGACACCATTTCCTTGGTTAAATCACAGGTCTAGCTCCAGGTCAGACTAGGGCAGAGATCCGAGGCCTTCAGGGTCTCACAGAAAACACCAGAATGGAGTTTAAATGGGAGTTGGACACATGGAGATCTGAGGTACTGGGTGCTGAGGGATGGGACTGCTGATAGATGTACATGGTCCTGCAGCTGGAGGTCACTCTCGCCCTGTGTCAGTGGCAATGCTGTTTTTCACAAGCTTGAGATTGTGGTGGAGGGGGATGCCTTCAAACAGTAAAAGCTATGACAGCCATACTTTCAGGAAAGACCACTGGAGGAAAATGAAAGGCACACATCCTCTCTGTCTTCAATAGTCAAAATCTACATCTGCCATATTATCAGAATGTTGTGATATGCAATAAGTCCAAAAATCAGGGACTGGAATATCATCTGAACTGTGCTTTGATGGTAAAGGCCGAAAGCAGGAATAGCCCTACAGCAGGGGCAACATTTCTCTTCATTTCTGAAAATAGGCCTGAATGTTCAACCAAGTTATTGAATCAGAACTGAGAGATATAACTAGCACTATTTGCCTGGGATAAACTGGCCTCTCACAAACAAGGCTTTATGGCAAGGGAAAAGGAGCAGAGAGCCACACTAGAGGGAGGATGGGGAGCGAGAAGAGATGGAGACAGCTTTTCGGCAGTTACGCACTATGCCAAAAGATGTCCTCATACACAAACTCATCTGAATGCAGCCAGCCCAAGCGCTTACCCAGCTGTTCTGTGCTGGATCGCAGGTGCACTGATATTAAAACAACCATTAAAATGCTGCCGTTCCTTGTGAGAAAGTGTGGCTTTTCGTATGTACATAGCAATGCATAACACAGCTTCCAAAAAGAGCAAAGAGAAAACACATTTAGTATGGAAAATAGGAGCTCCAGAGATGTAGAATTTATTTATTAGCCACAGAACAAAGGGGAATTTGGCTTTTCATGAAAAAGATCAAAATATTGGATTTAAAAGCTTGTGAGAGATCTTAAAAAAAAACCCAACAAACACAACCCAATTTATCATGTAACGGTCACTTACTCAAAAGATAAGTTTGATTTGCATGTTGAAATTACTAAAATTGAATCTCATCTTTTATCTGAATGCTACCAGACTGTATCTGGCTCATGCATCATCTTCAGCAAAAAGAAAGCAAATCTAGTTCTACATGGCTTGCCCACACCTTTGGTAGAAGAGGACATGTGTTAGAACTAGACAATGATTGTTTTAGAAATGTTAAAATTGTTTTCTAAGTAGTACAGCTTATGTTCCTACTTTCCCTGTTGTTTCAGCCCTCTCTTACTCTGATTTTTATTGAAGCTTTTAAAAAAGCAGTATCTTTATTGGCTGCCCTGAGCAGCACACAGTCCTCTGATGTTTGGTCACATCCACCCCTAAAAACAGTTCTAAAATTCAGTGTATGAGGCTCCTGTACTCAGTCACTTCAATGGCTGAAGAGCAGAGCACAGAGAGCATTAAAGTAAGGGGAGCAGTGAGGGCACTCACACAGAGGCAGTGAAGTCCTAGAGCCAGTGGGGTTTAGAGGATAGATGAAGGAGGTGGGAAGCAGGGAGGATATTGTAGAAAGAGTACGGGGGAGTTTAAAGTGAAACAGGAAGAGACAGCGACAACTCATCTTGGCCTGTTTGGCATTATTTGCAGACAAGCTCTGCACCTCTCAAAGTTGCTGCAGAGCCCTCTGTTTCTGAAACAAGGTTTAGACCCGCTTTAGGCTAGACCAGGGCTTGACTGGAAGATTCAGTAACCGCTTCTTCCTCTTTCTCAGCAGCCAAATCACACAAATGTGTTGATTTGGAAACACAGACTCAGTATGTGTATTGGCTAAATCAACAGCCAGGAGAGAAATGGCTCCTCACTGGATATGACTCCTCACTCGGAGCCGCAGGGGGTGATGGGCACGGGAGGTGGTTTTGCTTCACATGGGCTTTCCCTGCTCGCCCACAGGCTGGAGCTAAGGTGGTCTCGGATTGAAATGGAACAGACAGAATACGAAGTGTGTGAGAGCGTGGGAGCAGTGCCCTTGAAGATCACCAGGGCAGGACACTCTGCAGAGTCTGCCTTCATCGCTGTGAAGGTAAAGCTGAAAGCCAAGCTCCTAACTGGAAACTCATTAATAACTAGTGAGGACTATTAATTTCTTCCTCAAACTTAAAAGGTATTTCAGTAATTAGCAAAGAGGCCATGCCCCTCAAAACACTTATCAGGACATTGTTCTTGCTGTTACTGATGGCTGAAAAATTTCTGATGAAACTGAGTTTTAAGTAGAAATGCTGATTAACCAAAACTGGAATGTTTCGTGGTTTTGGTAACCTTCTGAGAGACCAGGCAGTTTCCTCTGGCACTGTGCTCCAGTGTTGGGTTTCCAGGATTTGCATATTTAAAATCCAGGCTTTGGGGCAACATGGGGCCTTGGGACTTCTCATCTCCCTGCACAGGATGNCCTCTTCAGTAACAAACTCTGTTTTACGTAAAAAAAAAAAGACTGAAAGTTGCAGTTTTAATTTTGTAAAATAAGTTTTGTACAACTTGCCTTCCCAAATTTTATCTTTCCTCATGAAATGGAAATTCCAGGATTTTTCCAGCTATCATTGCTGGAGAAGCACTAAAAGTTTCTGTCAGAGTATCTCAAGATTACAGCCCAAACTGGAAACATAGTTTGTTTTTTCCTTCCGCTGATGTCAGCGGGAATTTTGCTGTTCACTGAGAACTATCCTGCCCTACCCTTCACAGACTCCAGTGACTTGACTAAAGTTGTCACTTGGCCAAAAGGACCAGTGAAATTGATTTCAGCACAATGAACACAGTGTGGCAGCTGGTGGCCTCTGCTAGTCTATAAAAATTCAGGGAACTGCTGGTGTCCCCGTACTTGTGTATGTAGGGGTTCATGCCTATTCCAACAAGCATTTGGGGCTGACAGCTCTGTATGCAAACACTTTTAAGACCTCACAAAGGGCTAAATGGCCAAACAGCTAATGCCTGCTGATGGTCTTCCAGGATGCCATGATGTGCCTGTCCATAAAGCAGGTATGAGTGGGTCCCCTGGCACGGTGAACAGCAGTCTTGTCTGATGCTGTCACAGAGCAATTTGAGAGGGGATGAGGCAAAATTTTGAGCAGGTTTCATTCAGTTATGAGTTTTAAACTGCAAGCAAAGACAGAATGACAGTTGCACATCTCAAGGTTTATTCTTTAGGTCTTTATATTTTTTTTAGCACATGTGTGCGTTGGTGTGGTTTTTTGAGACTCTCTGGAGAGGCACATGGTAGCTTCAGCACAGAGCAGATTGCAGTGGTTTGGTGAAACAGGTCACAGCATGGCATTTACTGTTTGATTTCTTCTAAAGGTCAATGAAATATCTGCTGTGCTGGGGAAGGACTTTACAGTGACACCCTCCAAGCTTGTTCAGTTTGATCCAGGTATGAAACAGCACACCACATAGTTTTAAAAGTAATTCACTGATTTTGAATGTCTATTTCTCATTTCAGAAAGTGAAACTTGTTATATATCTGTAGTTAGAGGAGCTGACTATCAGGATTAAAGACACTTGGGTTCATTTTCAGGAAGTGCAGTGGGCTGTGTCTGAAACTTAACATTTTATTACTTAGTCTTAGAAAGAGTATGGTTGCTTTACATCGGTTTAAATATTGGAAGTGCTGAAGTGGTGTCTCCTAATCTCCATACAGCTAGACTGGGGAGAACTCACCCTGAGCTGAGCTGTGAGATGCTTTAAAGATTAAAAGCACAATTGGTAAAGTCCAGGATGCTGACCAAATTTAGACAAAACTGAGAACAACTTAAGGTATGCAAGATATCCAAAGACAGAAAGGTGCAAAAGAATCTGAAAATTATCAGACTTCATCTCTGTGTGTACATTAATCATAACAGCAATGTGACTTTGGCTGAGGATGTAAATAGCAAGACATTATGATAACTGTATTATCAAAAGGAGCTTGATTTGGTTTTGCATCTTTGGTTGGTTTTGTTGGGTTTTTATGGGGGGTGGGAAGAATCAACAGCAAGAATAAGTACAAATATGAAGATACTGAAGAAGACTTCCTCTTCTGCATGATGATGATGATGATGATGATGATGATGATGATGATGATGATGATTTATCTCGATAGATCTAGGGAATAAACAGTCCAGATGACAGTTTCAATATTTACCATTCATAAATTCAGCTTCACCTGAAAAAAATTCTTTCTCATGCCAATGGGAATTAAAACCCATTTGCTATCATAATCACTTCCTTTGCATATGTAAGTCTGAGGTTTTTTGAAACACATCCCATTGGCATAGTCCAGAATTTATTTGAGTTTAGAAAATGAGGTCTGCACAGGCTTCTCAGGATGTTGCCTACAATGCCAGTGGAAGTTATCCCAAGACCTCTATCAGTAAGGTTTCAGTGGCAGAAAGTCAGTGACTACAGAGAAGAAAAAATGCTTGATCTGTGAAAGGCTGAAATAAATGACACGTGTATGATGGTAAAAATTAGCATAAGTGCTTATCTGCATTTAAAAAAAAACAGATATTGAGAATGTAATAAGTCAGTTCCAGCCAAAGCCTGGGGATTTTTACTTTAGGATTTAGGGTTGTTATTATTTGGGGAAAAAAAAAAAGACATTGCATGCTACAGAGATTATGTATCTCTGTACTCCATGGATGAATTCATATATATGCCAGCTTTGCTTGGCTATCCCATAGAAAAACTTGTAGTTTTAAGTCCAGAGTCGAAAATTTGACTATTTTGGAAAACTGTGACTACAACTCATCTTGAGAAAGGCAAATTTTATGTAATGATGTAGAATGAGATGGTTGATTTTCATCAGTAGATAAGGGAGGACACCTAGCAGAAAGGAGTAAAAAACCCCCAAACCGGGTGGAAAGGTGGAAATCTTCCCTAATTTCCGGGGTTTCTGGATCACACATGAAACTTCCAACACCAATGAGCATCTATCTGAGACCCTTCATCTAGATTTTTTTTTCTCCTAGTTTTGTATTAAGAGATGGAAGAAAGATTTGAGAGATCAGTGTAGAAAAGTCCTTCATACTGTGCTGACTCAGGTGTTCAGTTCTCTTTCCTGTAATGTGCTATACAGTCAAGCTTACCTAGCCTCTGGACTGAAATGGCAAGAGATTGTTGCAGAGATTTTAGTGCGAGACTAGAACTTTCTTCTTCTACTGGTCCCTGCAGATTCTCAAAGCATTATCTTTCTGAATATGGTGGTAAGGCACGTGAAAATTAAATGTGAACGAAGGCGGGAGAGATGCACGTTATTCCTCTCTTCTGGCCAGCGTCTCCTTCAATCCAGATGATGTACCTCACACACTCTTTTTCAGGTGGCTCTCCTCAACAGTCCTTAGCTTAAACAACCTTAGGAAGGTTGTTTAAGCTAAGGACTAAATTACTGCATTCAGGGTATCAGTTTTTCAGTTCTAAATTAAAGACATTTATTAATTATTAGTATTTATTAATTATTTAGCAAGGCTGCTTTAAAAACACACCTCAACTATGCTAATTGACAGGACTGATTAGCACATTAGACTGCAATCAAGATATTGTAATGGAAGGGAGTAGAAGACCCTATCCAACTTTATGGGTCTGTTTATACTGACAGCTTCTCTTAGCTAATTATTTCATACTGGAAAGGAAACAGGAGCAAGGAAACAGGATATGCAGTGTCATAAGGATGTAGAGTTGTGTTTTGCTTTTTAAAATGTTGCACATATAATCTCTGATAGTCATTTTAGATGTTGGCACTGGCTTTTTGATGCAGTTCCCAAAATGTGTTGTTGACAGCAATGTGTATGTTGAGATCTGCTTCTCTCCCACTACCTCTGACTCTTCCTGAACAACTTGTCTAGCCTTTTGGGTGATAACCAGCCTAGTCCTTTGTCTTGGAATGATTTTTCTCATATCCATAATGCAAGCCTGAAGACACCCAATAAAGGCAAGTAACCAAGTAAAAATGTTGCAACCACACATAATATCTGCCTAAAGTCTGTGCTTCAATCTAACTTTTTTTTTTTGATCCATTTGCAGGTATTATTGGTAAATGTAACTGCTCAATCTCTAGAATTAAGCTTTCAATATAAAAAACATGACACATTTTCTCTTGAAAATTGCACTGAAAGTCTCAAATCTATGTTTTCTAGTGCCATTTTGCACATCTACAGCAGCTTTTTGTTACAGCGTGTGGACTTGAACTGAATCATCATTGCCAAGGAACAAATTCGAACTTAAATGTTATTTGGCAGAACAGCAGGAGTCCAGTCAGTTAGTAGGATCACAATAGCATACACCACCTACTCCATTCTAGCTGCAGACATGTTAATTAATATATTTCTTTGACACACCGATTGATTGAAATAGCACTTAAAGAGTAATTAAAATGTTTATTTCTGTTAGGAATGTCAACCAAGACGTGGAATATAGCAATTACCTATGATGGATTAGAGGAAGATGATGAAGTCTTTGAAGTAGTTCTGAACTCCCCTGTGAATGCTGTTCTTGGCACCCGGACAAAAGCTGTAGTGAAAATTTTGGATTCAAAAGGAGGTATTCTCTTTTGATCTTCATCATTAAGAAGGTGGGACAATCTTGGCTCAGTAGCTACTTATTTTCAAGCACAAGTTGTTCCTAACACTCACCTCCAGATCAAAATGCTTAATTTCTTTCTAGAGAAAACAGGCTTGACAGTTGCAGACCCTTTATTCTTTCACACAGTCATATGCATCCTCTTAGGAAACGCAGCATGGAGAAAGCAACAAGTACAAAAACAAGAGGGGCACAAGGAAATAAACAACTTCTCATAACAATATGAGTTCAGTTGTCATTATGCCATGGGAAAAAATGGGCTTAGGTCTATCAGAAATCTTTTCCCCGATTATTGTTTAATTGTTATTACACACCTCTGAAAAAGATTTCTTTTCCTCTCAAAAAAGAAACTTAACAACTAAACCCAGTTCTTAGCAATACATTTTCTAATGCTTAACAAACACAGTCCACAACATTACAGCACACAGCAGTGATCATTACAGAGTATAGGCTTTTATGTCTGTGTTATTATTGTGTCTTTCAGTGATCAGATGTGCTGTACCTCTAATCATACCAAAAAAAAGAAGCAAGTATAGAAAACACAGAAATAACTAACAAAGCAGCTGAATCCTCTGAAAGCTGAAGAGTGTTTTTTCTTCTGGTGCTTAGTGAAACAATATTTAGAAATGACGGTGTTGCAGTGAATTAAGCTTCATTTTACATAAAATTCCTTTTAAAATTTCAGTTGTTTTCTGTTTAACATTCACAGTGTAACTCAGAAGTTAATCGACACAACTTCTTTATGGAAACAATAGTGTATTGGATTTCTGAAGAGAAAATTATCTGGGTCTGTTGGAAATATAATTAACTTTAGTTAAAACTACCTGTCTATACATGACCAAAATAACAAGCAATCTGAACCCAAATCTAAGCATGAAAACAGGTATTTTCAGCAGATGCTTGGTTGAAATTTGGATTGGTGGATAGATGAATGCATTATGTATCAAAGCATATATATACAGGTACTAGTTGCAGTCACAGCTACCCTAAACCCCACAAACAAGGATGACTGAACAAACAGCAAATCAACCACATCAAAGGAAAGAACCTTCCAACTTTTAATGACAATCTGTTTCTGTGCCCATGTCAATGTGACCAGTTATCCGCTCATGCAGTTAGAACTGACCATCTGCCATTTTTAATGCTTTCAGGTCAGTGCAGCTATTCCCATTCTTCTGGCAAAAGCAAGCACGAGTTCTGGGCGAGAGGCACACTGTTTCCAGTTTCCTCAGGCTCCTCATCAGCTTCCAGGCCTGGCAATGCTCCCTTGGAAGGGATCCCACTACCTCCTCTCAAAGGGATGAAAGAGCATGGAGGGGACCTGCGGCAGGAACACATCTTGATGAATCAGTCAAGAACCAGGCTGAGAGTGACTGGAAATGGCAGAATAGTAGGATACTTTTGTAGTGCAATGATGGACTGATCTCTGAATTTATTGGGATGTGATTCTTCATTTAGTTGTCATATTTTTTTAGAGGTCCTACCTGACAATACAGTAATTGTGAACTACCCAAGTTTGCTCTGAGTCAAACCAGAGAGTTATTTTAAAATACTGCAAGGAAAACAAAAATCCAGATTTTGAAGTTTCATGTATGCAAGAGATGATGAAAAAAAGAGCTGGGGAAGGAGACATGCATTGAGCATCTTCAGCAATTACACAGCTTCTAATCTTGTATAAATTAGGGATTAGCCGGAAGGAAGAAGTCACTGAAGCCAGGCAAATGTATAGAAGCTGTGCACCTGGACCTGAAGTTTTAAAGCTGAAAATACTTTTAGCTTAAACTGGGAACTGCTGCTTAAAACATGCCCATTCATTTTCCTGCTTAAGCTATATTGGTTTAGCTAGGTGGTTTGGTAACACTGCACTATTGTGATGTTAAAAGTCAGTGGAATCTGTTTAAAAACACACTTGTAATGTGTGACTTTTAATGGCTGATTTCCAAGGTGACCTGCTTCCATTCTGAAAGAGAAAGAATTCATACCAAGATATGTTCTGCATGATTTGCAGCCTAGATCTTGTAGTAAATCTTGCATGAAGTCTTTTTGTTTCTGTAACGTATGAAAATGACCATCTCATTCTACTTTCCCACCTTTTTTCAGGTTCGTCCTTCATCTGTATTCAGAAATGGAACCGATGTGGTTTTCAAAGTAAGAGCATTGTGATAATTGCTCAGACATTTCTGCAATTTCTTTCTGATTATCTTCTTTCAGGCTTTATCTGTCTCAATAGTTTGTTATGACCGATACTTTATTTTTCTGTGCATCTTTCATTTTCTTTAGTGTCACTCTGCCTTGATTTGCAACAATTTTTTTTGGGATTTTTATTTTTTGTGGGTTTTTTAAAGTTTATATAAGAGTTCCTTGTATGTGATAACCTTCTCTTTTCCCTCTCCTGTTCTCCTTGTTGGTGTTGTACTGTAAAATAAAGTATCATGGGATGGTATCACTCAAAACAGAGGATGACACTTCATCAGCTAAAGCAAACAAGAAGGCTGAAGTGTCAGTAATTAACCAAGCACAACCACAGATAAATGTCGTCTCCTCTAGGAAGACAGAAACCCAACAAGCTGATAAGGCAGAATTGGCATCTGAACCGAGCTCAAGACACCAGGTATGAAGCCTCTTGTTTCACGGGTATTTCCACCATCTGTTTTCAGTCATGCTGCTTTCCAAAATGATTTAACACTTCTGAGATCTACAGCCTGACCCTTCCAACTCCTAAGCAGAGTTTAACCAGGTCACAGATAAATTAAAAGCTTGACCCTTGAAATGTTTTTGTGGCATAAAGTTTTAATATAGGACCTATTTAATCTGTTTCATTTAGCTCATTTGCTTTTCATAATTGTTTTCCTTAAGATGTTCAAGTGACATTTCTCTTTCCAGGGCTTCTACTCTTTTCCAAAGGCCTGTACACCAGAGTTAAAGGGGATTTTGCATTACGAAGAAAGCACTCAAAAGTTATTTCAGTGCGATGGGATAACATGGAAATTCTGGAATTCCCAAAGCAAGGTAAAAAAGTCACCATGAGCACGCTAAACCAGAGCTTGGAGTCTGCAGTGAGTGAGGATCTCAAGCAAAGCACCTTCCTCTGACAACTGTTGTCTTGTACAGGTGTTGTCCAGAGTCAGGTTTCCTGTCAGCAGAAAGAAAGGATTCCCAGGGCCACAATGAAGGCTTGATTGCTAGGGTTGCTTTTCCAAGTGCTCCTGGATGAACCACACAACCACTGATGTCTAGGTGCTGTTGGGGATGTGAGCATGAAACAGTGAATAAAGGTTGTGAATGAGTGGGGGTTAGTAAAATTTGCTCACCTAGGTATTCTGTAAACATACATCCCATTCACCATATAAGATGTTGTGCTGAATTTTGTTGCACCGCATTCCCCACAACGACTGCAGGAGACAGAAAATGGCATCCAATCAAATCAGGTCTTTTAAGAGGATTTTTGGAACTGAAACCTTGTGTCACCTTTAAAGCTTAAACCTTATAAATTGTAGGCTCCTCTGCAGGCATTTATTTCTTTAGATCTTTTAAGCAAATAGTTTTATTGATACACACTGAAGTTTGTGTTCAATTTAATTCTGGGGATGCTGTGAGCAGCCCCTCCAGTCTTACTGTTAGCGCACAGACCTAGATCACGATGATCAGGAATATTTTACCAATTCCTTTTTTATTTTAGGGGGCAAGCACAAAGAAATGTCCCACTGGATGGAGTCATCATGAAGGTAGCTGCTACTTCTTGATAGCAAGTCACAAGGTCACCTGGAACACTGCTGCTTGGGCTTGCAGGGAACAGTAAGAGACTTTTCCAAGTGAATGTGTTTGCTCTGTATTGCTGTTGCCCCAAGCTGAATGAATCAATTCAGATAAACCCCACCTTGGTTGCATTTGCACAGTTCCCCAAAAAATATGAGCCCTGAGATTCAGACCAAGTGAGGGATAGAATTAGTCACATTATTTATGGGACATTAGTCCCATATTACAGTTTCAGGTGGTGGTGTGACCTTATTCACAACATGAATTCCAAAAGTTGTCCATCTGCAATGAGGATGCTTTCCTAATGGGAGAGTTAGTCTGGGAGAGGAGAAATAGGCTGGGGGATGATGTGATGGAGAGCAGTCCTGCAAAAAAGGGCTTAGGGGTACTGATGGACAAAAAGTTGGACATGAGCAAACAGTGTGCACATACAGCCCTGAAGGCTAGCCACATCCCGAGTTACATCAAAAGAAGTGGGACCAGCACATTGAGAGAGGCTATTTGTCGCCTCTGTGCTGCTCTGGTGAGACCCCACCTGGAAAACTGTGTCCAACTCTGAAGCCCATGGCACAAGAAGGATATGGACCTATTGGAGCAGGTCCAGAGGAGGGCCATGAAGATGATCAGAGGGCTGGAGTACCTCTCCTATGAATTCAGTCTGAGAGAGTTGGGGTTGTTCAGCCTGGAGAAAAGAAAGCTGGGGAAGAACTGTTCTCAAGAGTATGTAGCAATAAGACAAGGGGTAAAGGTTTTAAACTAGAGCAGGGTAGGTTTAGGTTGGTCCTTCACTATGAGGGTGGTAGATCACTGGAACACGTTGCCCAGAGAGGTGATGGAGGCTCCATCCCTGGAGATATTCAAGGTCAGGCTTGAAGGGGCTCTGAATAACCTGATCTAGTGATGATGTCCCTGCTTACTGCAAGGAGGTTGGACTACATGACCTTTACAAGTCCCTTCCAACTTAACGCATTCTATGATTCTGTGCCTAACAAACCTTGATTCATTCCACTCAGCCATGCCAGATTATGTTGTCTTGGTACATGGAAAAAGAAATTTTTGGTTCTAATACCTCCCAGGTGATGGAAATTATCATTTACTAAAATATAACTGTTACCTGCTCTTGCGAACTCAGTACAAATGTCATGTTATTTGGTTTCCTTAAAATTTCACCTGAAATGGTTTTCTATCACCTGCTTTTATTTTGTTACTTATCCAGAAAAAGTTGCAAATTGTGAATATTTTAATTCTGCCTTTTTTTTTTTTCCCCTGAAGGCTGCAATATTCAGTAGTGGGAACCTATGTCACTCTGTTGGGAAGTGTTTTCCATTTCCTAAAAGAATGTGCTTCTGGTGACCCACATTATTTTTAGGCAGGAACTTCTGCTGAAGGCCAAGGTGTGCAACGTAGATGATAAATTGAATAACAGTAAATTAATGACAATGCTAAACACCTCCACAAAAAGTCAAGGCTGTCACTGAATCCACAAGCAATGTATCTTAGGGCAGTGATTATTCAATTAATGTCAGACTGCTACAGACTAAGAAAGCCTTATCCTGGTAAATGTAGTACTGGCCTCCATCTGAAACTGATTTACGAAAGTACAAGCCCAGGCACACACTTAGAAGTAGCATAAGAAGATAACTAAATAAATTTTATATTTTGCTTTTGCCTAGCTCCTTCACCCCAGTAAACACCATCACCTCCAGCTGTGGTATTTCAGCTATTAATACTTCTGTTGACATCTAAATATCTCATGTGTGCAACAAGTAAACAAAAGCAGCATAGAGTTCAGTCTTCATGTTGGGTATTTTTATAGATCAGACATTAGCCATTAAATAAAAAGCTTAGATTTAACTTTTAGCCAATTTCACGGAAAAAAGATTATTAAGACAAAAATGGCATAATTTTAAACTTCAATTTTCTTGCTAGACTTTTTTTTAATTATTATACAGAACAGGAAAAAAAAGCATTGATAAAGTTATTTCAGTAACAGTCTCCAGCTGACCACCTCCTAACCTTTTAGCAAATCCTATGATGGACTTGAGATCAAGCTATACAAAATAGACATGAACGGTTTGGTGATGGTTCAAAGAGCCACAAAGGTGATCAAAAGGGAGCCTGCCATGTGAGGAACGACTGAGATAACAGGGTATATTCAGCCTTGAGTGAAGAACGTTTAGCAGTGACCTTACACCATGTTCTAGTGCTTGAAGGGTGACTACAAAGAAGATGGATGCTCATTTTTTTGAAGGAGGGGTAATGGGTCCAAGTTACCCCTAGGGAAAGCCTAACTGGACATGAGAGGCAAATTTTTCACAATGAGAACAATCAGCCATTGGGATAATCTCCCCAGGGAAGTAGGTGGGTTCCCCAATATTGGATATTTTTAAACTTTGACTGGACAGGGTGCTGGACCATCTCATCTAGACTGTTCTTCTTCCCCAATAGGTTAGACTAGATGATCCTTGAGGTCCCTTTCAACCTGGCATTCTGTGATTTTGTTCCATCAAAGCAACACAGTTTGTTGTGGAAGCAAAGACATAACCTACACACATGTACATGGGCTTATGCAAACCTAAATGGGTTTTTAATGAGGTTTGACATACATTGCATCCATTTGTTGCAGGTGGCATACCAACCTTTTCTTCATCAGTTTCCATTTACAGGAATAGAAGCAGACACAAAAAAGTGCTTGTCCTGAAGCAAGTTTCTATGTGTTACGGTGATGATGTGGATGAAAAAAAATGTCAGCTGTGAGAGTCTTGTACCATTTATAACCCTTCTCCATCCACTAGAGGAAGGTGGTTTAAGAACTCATTTCTCTGGCTTTGTTTTGTATGCATGAAGAGGCCCTTGGCAACAGGAAGAGAAGCATCTGGGGGATATTACGGCTGAGTGATCCCACAGCAGCCTGATTTAGCAGCAATTTTGGTGATTTATGCTATGGTTCTTGTTTATCCCATGGGAAAATGTCCTACCCAAGGGTCAGTGCAGCAGGACTCACTCATTTGCATGTGAGATGGTTTCATTGCTCCCACTGGGTAGGACTCTCTGAAGGGACTCTCCACTGGGTAGACAGAGACCACTGTTAGGTCTTTTGCTTTGTTGATCAGATTATACCTTCATCTTCTTAAACATTTAACTGGATCTCAAATATAGTCAGATTTCAGACCCTTTACTGACGGCTTCGCAAGGCAGTGGCTGTTCTGTTTGGTGTTGTACATTAACAGCGTGTGGCCTCAGTCCTTGGGAGTCACAGGCAGAACTACATCTAAAACACTTCATGATGGCTCAGTGGATGGACCCTGCTGCCCTCGCCTCCTAATGCTGTGTAGTTCTTTAAGTGACTGGTTTAGCTGGTATTAGTGGTAGTGACTCCAGCACAGGGATTCACATACCCTGAGAGTTTCAACCATGACTATGGATGCACAGGGCTCCCGTAAACTCTGCATCATGTCTGCCAGCCTCATCTGAATGTTTTGAATGCTGCAAGGTGTTGCAAACAACACTAGACACTTATTTCAAGGCACCAGGGTTACTCCCTACGTGATCAAACAAAAACCTGGTATATGCAGCGATGCTGTCACTCCCCCCTTCACCCGCAATACATGACATGGATTTACTACAGCACTTCAAAATAAATGTCCTCCTGTGCCGTACAGACCTTCACAACTAGTCAAGTGTGCTTTTCTTGAAGTTAAATTTATCAGAAAGCTCCTCTAAATGTATTACATAATTTAATGCAAAAGTCTTTGTGCCGGTTTGCATATAATACTTCAAGGCCAATGCCTACCCAAAATACTTCCTTTATACCCTAAGATGGTGGACAGTCTTGAGTTGATAGTAAAAATTTTAAAGTACATGAGAATAATTTCAAATTTAATTACTTAACACAGAAATCAGTGTTGTGTGCGCTTTTTGTGCAGTTTTTGTTGTTTGTTTTTTTTTTAATAAGGCATTATGATCTCTTCTCTAGAGTAATTTAAATTAGCAAGTTGTAATTTAAATTAGCAAGTTGTAAATTTACATAACTCCATAAATAACATTATTTTGTGATTTCCTGTGTCTGGCGCTCTGCCTGGAGGTACAGCTAGTAATATCAGTGTAAGTGGTGTGTTTCTTCAGGACTGTTCTCACTTCCCTACAATACATCAGAATCTCTGACTAGGTGTAACAATTGGAATGGCTGTTCCCTCTTCAGTTACATGTGTTTCTCAGGTTGTATTTAGAAAGCACTCCTATGGAGAAAAGATTAGATAATGTTATAATTATTGCAGCACATCCCTTTCACAGAACTAAAGTATCTCCCTGATACATGCAGTGAAGTAAAAGTCTGAAACTGGTATTGTTCAGACTACCCCTGTACGTCACACATGACATAGCAGTTACTGTACACACTGATCGTTTTTGTGTTCGGATTTTATCAAACAATTGAAACAAGAGTAAATTATGCTTACTTAAAGTTAAATTCTGGTGCTTTGATTGTAATTAAGCAGAAGTCAGATAAAATGCCCTATTTTTGTTATTTCTCAGCTTGTAGTGATGCCACAGACACTGCTGCCCGAATCTTTCCTTAGCCCCATGTTTGGGGTCACAGTCACTGTGTGGGACAATGGCATCTGGCCCCTGAATCAGTTGCCCTGTGAGGACACGCTGAGTTAATGCGCCTGTTTCCTTGAGTGTTTGCCTGAGGAAGAAGACTAGTCAAGTGTGCTTTTGTCAGTCTAACAGCTTTTGTTCATGGTTCATTGGAGACCTGGTGTCTGGTCAATAGGTCCTGAAGTGTGGAAGCATGTCAACCTTGGAATGTAGAGGCACCAACACTGTGCATTAAACTTTACCATGATGAGACCCACAGTTAAAGCCCCTGCTGGGAGCTTCACTGGGCGAATTTCTGGGAGCCTGTACCATAAGTTGGTGCACAATCTCAAACCCTCCAGTCAGCTGCTAACCTCCCTTGGAGTAATACTGATCTCCATTAGCTGGCAACACTCATAATATTAGTGCAATTGTCACAGTGCCATTAACATATTCTGCTGTGAGAAAAGGTTTTAGCTTTCTTAAAATGTGTTTTGATGAGGGTTTGCAAGCCCTCTTTTGGGTTTGGCGTACTTAAAAGTATGAACACAGCTTATGCATTAGCTTGACTCTAGTCTGGTTGATACACACCACAACTGCTCTCTTACATAAGCTAAATGCATAGTTATTGCAGACAACCCAACATTATCTCTCAGAACCACACCACCACTCCAAGCCAGACCCCTAAATTACACCCACCCATGTAGCTCTTTTTTTTGAAACACAGTCAACGTTTTAAGTGCGGTATTCAAAGATGAAGTTTTGTCAGGGCACTGTTTTAAAAAGAAGCAGTCTGCACTGCTACCAATAGGGTGAAGCTGCGTATCTCAGCGGCTTGGATATAAGTGAGTGCAGGTTATTATTTTAAATAGAAGAATGTAGCAACAATCATGTCAAAGTCATATAACACAGTTTGTGGGTATGAATGAGGTACACATTTCTTTCTGTTGCCCAGCTAGTTTAATTTTTCTTCTAGAAAAATCAGACTAGGGCTTTGATTCCTCTCCATATGATACTGAAATTTAAGACTATCTTTGTGCATTTATTGTTTCATGCCAGCAAGTACTGATTTTCCCGTGAAAAGTTATTTATATACTTTATACTAGAATCAGTGGCCCTTGTTGATAAGGTGATGGGAGCTGTCTGTCACTCTGTGGAATGCTAATCACTCTGTCCTCTCTCTTCGAGCCTAGATACCTGGGGAGTCTCGCAAGTGTGGCTAATGAACAACACATGCAGTGGCTGTGGGAATTCAGCGGGAGGAAGCCCTTTTGGATAGGCAAGTACACCGGCTGCCATGCTCTGAGGATTACAATTCCTATGCACCTTGGGAAGCAGAAACTGCCACAGCAGTTCCATCCTCTAAATAAGTTAATTTAGTGATGCTATCTTGTAACAGAAATCTTGTGAATTAATTAGATGATCAGCTAAATCATATTTTATCACATCATTTCAGATTTAACTGTCTATATCTTATTATGTGCCTTTGATTTCATGAGCATTGTGGTCTGACGTCAGCTGACCAGTAAGTACCACACACAGGCCTTCTCTCAGACTGGCCTTCTCTCAGACAGGCCTTCTCTGCACCTCCAGATCTGTTTCTGTGAGTTGCCTTAGCTCACAAACCAGGACTGTTGCTTTCTCCTAACGCTTGTTGATTCTGCTACTCTGTCAACAAAATTACTTCTTTTATCCAACTGTGAACTGCAATTTTCAGCTCTTAGTAATTTTCTGAGATGGATTTACTAGCTGTTCTAATTAACTTTAAAAACTACAGCTAGTTTGGGGTCATGTTAAATCGTGTCATGATTCTGTCAACCTGAGAGAATTAAAGTCCTCTGATTGAAAGAACAAAGACTATAAGACCATTGTAGTAAATTTTCTGACCTAGGTCTCTTCTAGCTAAGAAGACAGGTCATGTCTGAAAACATGCCATGCACTTTTCAGTAACTCAGAGACTAAGTGAAAAGATGTGCTTTAAGTTGTATTAATTAACACAACCTAATTAAAAAACTGTTAATTTCAACAGTGTAAACAAGGTCTACAAAGATCTCTGGGTTTTTATTTTCTGAAGGCATCTGAGGCTGCCCAGACTTGAATATAACATTCTGCTTGGCATCTTCAGTATCTAAAAAGAAATCTGGGGAGTGATAGACATGCAATAGATGGAGAGAAAACATTCTAGATAGGCAGTAATGTGGAAAAGTGTATTTTCCCTTATTCAGATGGCACTAATTGTGATTCAGATGGCCTTATGAAATATTAAACTATATTTTACTTGTGTTCTTCCAGATGGGTATTTTTTTTCCTCTCAGCATAATATTTTATGCAGTTTTTTTTAACCAAAGGATGGAACAACATGCTTATGTTGGTGTCAGGCTCCGGAGACAATAAACATCACTGCTTTGGTCTTACTGATTTCACACAGGCTTGAATGACCAAGTCAATCCTGGGCACTGGGAGTGGAATGGAGGAGAACCTGTAACCTACATAAACTGGAGAAGAGGATCTTACCACTTTCCAAAGAGAGGAAGAAATTGTGTATTGGTGCAGAAGCGAGGAAAATGGCAAGCAACTGACTGCAGGAAAGCCAAACGGAACAGCTATATATGTTCAAGAAAGCTGTAAATCACAGAGGATCCTTTTGAAAGCACGTGGAAATTCATGTGGCTTCAGTTTTATTTATCAGCAGACATGTGAGGGTGTGCAGTTAGACAAGTGTCCTAATTATCAGCAAGGTTTATTTTATGTGCTGCCAGAGATGCAGATGCATTGGACTCTAACCAAGGAATAGAGGTCAATTGCAAAGATAAAGTCCAGGTTATGACTTTGAATTCTCCCCAAATACTTTGATCTGTAATTTACTCATATGATTTTTTACCCCAAAGAGCTAGACCTGAAGGCTTTAATCACATTTCTATGTAAAAATGCTTCTTTTTTTTCAGAAAAAAAAAGAAAAAAAGAAAAAAAATGCTTCTCTCTTGAGGAGCAGTTGTGAATTGGATGTTCCTTTAATTCACTTGCAGTAAAACCTGCATTTTTCCCTGGCAGTGACAAAAGAGGAAGGCTGCTTGGTGTGGAAATGAGGGCAGACTCAGGCCATCAAACCTGGCTAAACCCAGGACATTATGTCAGGAGACATGCTAGAAAAGTCTTGTGAAAATACAATCCATGGGGTTTAGTGACAGAGAAGCAAAGCCTTTGATTTCTTTTTACACCTCCAAGGCCAGCCTCAGATCCTTACAGATCTGCTCACCAAGTGCTACATATTGTATCACATTCCTAACCAAAATTGTTCAGTGTTTTTTTTGGAGTTGCAGGATGGTGCTATAATTTTTAGTGTAATTAAACAAAGGGAGCTTTTACATCTAATGCTTTAGCAAAGGATAAAAATTAATACTGAAAAAGAAAGGAAATTAATACTGAAGCTTAATCCTAGAATATTATCTTGGGATATTGAATGATAGATGAACATCGATAGGATTTATATGTGCGTATAAGCCCATGTCATTGTGAGACATATTTTGTACTAAAGCAGCTATGGCTTTTGAAAAGCATTAATTTAAGTCCTTATTAGGGCTTAGAGGTTTTTAAAAATAATAATTAAAAATCCAGATTTAGTTCTGAGAAAGGCTTAAAATTGGCAATCAACAGGAAAAAAATCCAGATGCCCATTACTTAATTTTAACTTTTATAATAATATATGCTCTTGCAGTGTTGCCATTTTTTAACAGTACAGTAAATTCATATCTGACCTGTCAAAAATCTTGCTTTTGGACCTTTTTACTTACATCTTTAAAATTAAAAAAAAAAAAAGCTTCACACAAGTTGTAAGCTTCCTAACACGCCCCCCCCTCCCCCAATAATATTAAAGCCCCTCTCAAACTCTCCCTCTGCCCATAGTGAGTGTGTGACAGTTGGTGTGGCACTGAGTAGACTGAATTTGCCCTGTACCTTACGAACTTTCATCCCTCCCATCTGCCTGCCTGCTGCCAGCAGCTGATTCTCCCCTTGCCCCAACCATCTCATCCATCCAGCCTCTGGACAGATTGCACCTGTACACCATTTGCATCAAAGGTGCAAAACCTCTTGGGATTCCTCACAGCAATGTCTCAGTCCTGCAAGGGACAGATGCAGCAGAATCACCTCTCTTCTTTGGGCTTAGGGACACTGTTTCTGTGATTCTTTATCCATTCTCTTTGCCTTTGGCAGGCATGGGTTATTTATCCTTCCTCCTGTCTGTATCATGTTAAATGAATATGCCTGTGAGTAGCTGGCAGTCTTTACATATATGAGACATTTCTGAAAGGACTGTTGCAGACAAGCATGAGTGCATTGGAAAAACAGAGGAAAAAATATGCTGGACAAAACCTCCTCACTCTCACTGTTGGTATCAAAAGATAAAGTTAAAATATTTCCAGGATTTCTTTTTTCTTTTTTTTTTTTTTTTCTTTTTTGAANTTTTTTTCTTTTTTGAAAACATTTATGCTGAGCTTCTAGACATGTTGCTAGATACTAAAACTTTGGCTTAAGTAATTTTATAGATCAACATAGATAGGCTAATTGTTTCAATAATTCCTTGAACCAATTACCCCTGAGAACCCAGCTAGATTTGAGAGATATAAAATTTTTTGTTGTTGTTATTTTTCACTGGGGAAAATCAAAACAAAACAATGATCTAAAAAAAAAAGCACGCTTGGGATCCCTTGCTGTTTTGTTCTAGAATTCCACGGAAAATTGGCTAAGCGAGCTTGGTTAGACATAAACTATTAATTATTTAGGGCCTTCATTTTTATAAAAACTGCTGAGTTTATTGGTGCTGTCTTGATAAAGCCTGTTGAGATTATTTAAATACCTCTCAATTATTTAATAAATGAATGACTTTAGCAGAGGGGTAATACTGACCAAGCTGTTCTTACTTGGTTAGTAACTAATAGAAGACTGATGCCTAGTCTAAGACAACAGTGATCTCAGGGGTTTGCTTTTGTGTATTTCATTCGAACTACTTTAAAGTGATTGACGAGGATGAACTTTCCAGTACACAACAGACTGTTAGTGGTGCAAATTGAGTATGTTTATTGGTTTCATTGGATCTAATACAGTACACTAATAAAGCTAAAATTATTACAGAGGAGTGCAAGGATATTTCTGCTCTGAAAAGGCTACTGAATTTTTTTTCAATATAATTAACTGTTCCAGTTAGGCATAAATTGTGATTGTTCTGTCCTTATAAATGAAGTATTGTTTTAATATAATTTTATAGCTTTTAGTAGAATACTGGTGTTAAAAGCATACAACATACTAAAACCAGGGAAAGTACAAATAAATAACTTTTTTCTGTTGTGATGGGAAGTTTTTGACTCTAAGGTGTTTAGTAAAGGAAGGGTCTAAAAACCTGAGAAGTTACTGTGAATTTTTCCTGTTTTCATTACTTTTGAATTAGACTCTGAGTAAACTCAGGGGAAAAGCAGTATTCAAACGATCATCATCAGACAGGGAAATTCAAGAGGCTGAAAGTAAGAACAAAGAATATGTAAATTCTGTTGTTCACCTATGGATGCCACACTTTCTGGATAAACAGAGGACTTCTCAAGAACTATCGGTATGCCTTTCAAAGAAACAGAACCAACATGCAACATCTCTATGAAAGGAACCCAGTGGTTAGCCTAAATTTCTATAGATGGGTGGGAGACACAATCTCTTTATGTGCCTGTCACTTTTAACCACTGTTTGCCCCTGTAAAGTATCTTTTACATCTATTGACAAATTTCAAACAGATTTGACAGAGTAGTTAACTGAAAGACAAGGGCTATGAAAAAAATGAAGCCACAGGAGCACTTTTTCCAAACTAAAATACTCTAAACAACTCGTGTGGTTATTAACTTTATGGGAACCAAGTTTTTAATCTAAAAATAAAGAAAAAAATCAGAAAAGCTTTCCAAATCTTTTTTTGTACACACTGAAACCTAACGGATTTCTTAAATTTTTTATTCACTCATTCTAAAATTATAAAAATAGCTCTGAGAGAATTATATGTACAATTCACTGAATACCATGATTCAATTTTATTTGCATCACAATACTGGTGCTATAGTAATTCCTGTATTCAAAACATGATATATATATATATATATTGTTATGTTTAACTTTGTGTGTTAATAATAAAAACCAAAACATATTTTGGTGAATATGTGTTTATTCAGTTTTGTAATGTCACAAAAGCTTCTTTTTCTAGTGACAAAAAATAGTGATGGATATCACTACCTAAAGTTTATGCAGTTTCTGAATTTTGTTTCTGTTCATGCTCTGCGTGATCCTATTCCTGCATTAATATTATAAGGATATGGAGCAAACTGTTTTTAAAAGCGAAAATGCTGTTTATTTTGAGAAGTAAAATTAACAGAAGTTACAGATCTGCAAGCAGCTGAGACAAATAATGCATTCAAGAAAGATTGTCATAAAATTAAAGTCTACTATGATTCCTGATTTAAAGGAGAATGTGAAATTTCACTGTCCCTCACCAACCTTCGTCATCTTCATGGAAGAGATGCAGACATCAGTTCTCCCCTCTTACTACCCATTAAGAAGCTACATTGCTTCTTAATATGGAGTTCCCTGCTACTGTCATTCCATTGCTTCACTGACAGACTCTGCATCAGTAGACAAGCAGTACTATAGACAATCAGTACAAGGTTTGAAGGAGAGAACACAGTAAGATTTATTTCTTTGCTTTTGTAGCATTGAGCTAATGTATTCTTTTAAGTCAGGAGTAGTAGAAGTAGCTGAAGTATTGATATAAGCATGGAAAGCAAAAGAATATGATTTTATTCACACAGATGAATTTTTCACATAAGTCTAGGTATATTTTTATCTTAATAAAAGAGCCTTTATCTCGATTTTCTTTCTTGGATTATGTTGCACCCATTTTCTTGGTGTTGTCCAAGTCTTCAGTGAATCTCCAGTGCTCTCTGACATTCTTCACATCAAGCTAACAAAGATGTATCTTCCCAAAGACTGAAATGTCTCTTTGACCAGACTCCTTCCCTGGCTCACTGTCCCACAACTTAACAACCTGAAGCACAAATTCCATCAAACACAAACCCAACCAAGCACAAACCCAGCACAGCTCCTCAGGCTAGGTTTAGAATTGGGTGCACTCTCAATTACGCAGGACATACGTGCTAGAACCATTCAGGAAATGCTTTAGGAAGTGGACACCTGTCCAAAACCTACCAGCTTGAGAATTATAATAGAGAGAAAACCATCACTGCATCATGTGTGCATACCTACAGCCATGAGGACACAGGCCAATACACATGAAAGGACACTTAAACTAACTAGACCTGCTGGGCACACAGTGAACGTTTTTAAGTGTCAGCATCTACATTTTGGCAGACTGTTCTCAGTTCTGTTGCTATGGCATGGAGGAAAGAATCAGAAATGTGAACAGGAAGGTATCAATGAGTGAAGAAAAAAACACAACAATGCAATAAGAGGACTGGAAACTGAACAGCAAAGGGGGTGTCGGCGGGGGGAGGGTGTGGCATTAATGATGTACAGTACCTGAGGTCGAAGGTACAAAATTGGACAGATTTATTGTCTGTTCTGTGAAAAGCCTTTTGGTTTCATAATTATAACTTTCCCCTGAGGCCTGTATGTGATCTGTTTCCCCAAAACTCAGTGAAACAAAGACTGCAGATGGCTTTCTTTGATAAGTATAATAATTGGAGATTAAACTGCATAGTGCTAATTCATTAGCTCTGAGGTCTTCATATGGGTCCTGTAAAAGATATATCTGGATACAAGTTTGTCTACACAGGATGTGTTGGGAGAATGATAGGATGTTGAATTGGGCTGTAATATATAAAATCCATTTAATGATTTAATCATCAATCATGCTATGATGAGTCTATTTAGCTCAACAGTAGGCAAGTAATTTAAGCGCTGCCTGAGAATTATTTTTAGGCATCAATTGGCAGTGTAACTAATTACTCAGTTTATGTCCATAATGACTGAATAAACTCTGGCTCTGAAACAAATTAATAATACCATTTTGCATTTGCATAGCGCTTTTCATCTATAGACCTGATGGTTCTAAAAGGATCAGCAAACATTCATGGTGACTATTTCTAGTGAAAACAGAATGCCCTGAATAAATTGCTACTATGAAGGCAAATCAAAGCCTGCTTAAAAGACACTGCTGAGTTTAGCCACAAGATTTAACAACCAAAATACAGTGAAAGGGCAATCAGGCAGGAAAACAGTTTTTTTTAATAAAAAAGACAGCATTGCTTTTTGTAGAAACCTGAGATTAGCTGCATTTGGAACATAATGATTATGTGCCCAGTCCAATCTCTGTTGACAATTATTAGTCTCTGCAGTTGATATTGCCGCAAAGAGATTTACAAATACTGGCTATTTTTAACTTCTGAATGATCCTCCAAACTTGCTGTCTGAGCTGGGATCCCTTCCCGTAACGCAGGTAGGCTCCTGGCTGAGCTGAGAGGTTGAGCTACCTGTGCAGGGTTATGCAGGCATCTGACTCCAAAACAGATTTAGGCAATACATAAATACGGACCATGCCCAGATGTACCAGGTCCCTTTTCTTACCAGCTTTCTCTCTTGGAAAGCAGCCACAATTTACCACATGAAGGAGCAGTATTAGATTGGCCTGGCAGAACCTGAACTGGCATGCTGCTTTTGGCTCTCGCCAGATCTTAGTGAAAACCATCCAAGAAAAGCCAGAAACTCGAACTGGTTTGACCTAGAGGAGCAGAGAACTCTGCTTTCCACCTTTGGGTCATGGAGCGGCTTGTGGGGTGACTCGCTGACACTGTTTTGTTTCAGCCTTCCTTCCTACTCTTCTGTAAATAACACATTGTGTTTTTACACCTGAAGCCCCCTAAGGCAGTGCTGTACCTTACAGGACAGAGCAGTACATACCATGAATGTACTGATGAGAATAGAGAAATTCAGGCACTTCCTGGCAAAGGAAGTGCAAAATACCTGAAACAGATAAAAGCAAACAGAAAAAACACTTCTGTTGTTTTGCTATAATCCAGATGGAATAATCTTTACGATGTTTTAGTTAGCTTTATATTTTTAAATTCTGAAGCAAAGAGCTGCAAAAAATGTGTGTTGCTTCAAACAGTCAAATCTCATGTTTGAAAGACATTGCCAAATGTGTCAAGTCCTTCTGTGTCAATATAATACAACAGAAAACATAGGTCTGCGTATCATCAACCCAGTCTTCTAACTCTCTGAGCAACCAAATTAAGATGAAAAACAGAAGGAAAACTCAAAATTTAGTGTCTTTATCTTTGCTGAATAATTTCAAATCGCTAGTGCTAACATGTACCAGATGCAAGGCATTTTAGTTCCAAAGGTCCACTGCTTCAGTTCAACTTGTTGACCAACAAAGATAGCATGTGAGGATTCAGACTGAACTGCTAGGCTACTTAATTGTCTGCCATCAAATTAATCCTCTTGGCTCATTGTTGCTCCCTCCTAATGCTGCACATGCTATGTAGATATGATGTACAGACTTTATGCAAGCACATCTTACAGCTGATCTTGTTGCAGATGCCAGTATTTTCTATGATTTCGCTCCTAATAATTGTGGGAGAATTTGCCCTCCCAGGGCACACTTGAGACTTCGGGAAGGCACCAAACCAGTGGCAGAATTAAATTGCTTTTGGCTGAAATTACAGAGCAATAAAGCTTGTGCTTGATGGCTGTGATGACCTCACCTTAATGAGTTCAAGACCAAATGCACACTCATGTTGGTGTGTGAACCCTGTTCTTGCTGGAGCTCCGTTCACTTCTGTCTCACCATGGAACACAAGGCTACAAAAAATTTTACTTCCAAAGAGTTATGTAGTATGGAAAAGTTCTACATCTCCACTAACTTTGTGCTGAAGTTATAAGTCAGTGCCTTGCAAGGATGTTGCCAGGCACTTAGTCTGGCTAGCAGGCAATAAACTAAATTCCTGGAATTTAAGGTCCATACATCTAGTATAGACCACCTAGGTTTTAAAGAAAAATGAACAGATCAACTACAAATTTAAAGTCTAATCACAGATTCTTTCTGGCATAAACAGCGGTGTGTAAAGATTAGACTACCTAAATGGCAAGTCATCTGAAGCAGAATTTCCTTTTAGTATTTTCAGATTAGGAACAATGTTTGCAATGTTTATTGAAAATATCTTTTCCTTATTCCAAAGCTTCCTTCTGTATGATGTTCTATCAGATTTTTTTTTCTTATTTCTTTCATGACATGAGACATTTAATAATAAAATGTTGGGTTTTAACTGATGTCTAGTATAAAATGTTGGGTTTAACATGTTTTACTTAAATCCTCACTCTGTTTACCATCTTTATAGGATGCCTGTAATGCCTGAACAGGATATAGCAGTGTTAGGTAATACAAGAGAAGCTGAGGCACGGAGTTTCTCCACCCTGGACATTTTATTCTGGGCTAGTGATATGTCTGCACTCCAGCAGATTGCAAACCTGCTGTGAGGGAGGTGAAGCAAGGGCTAGTGCTCTCTGCCCGATTCTTTTGAGTACCAGTCTGCCAGTTTGCAGAGACGCTGCTGCAGGCCTTATCCCAAGTAAGAAAGGGTCATATCCCAAGTAAGAAAGACTAAATTTAGACCCAACTTTTTAAAACATGGGTTGATCTAATGTCTCCAGATCCATCTTCATGTTTTAGCAAACATCAATCAGCTTGCATTTCCCTGTTGTGATGAAATAACACTCCCTGTTTTGACAGTCTCTGGCTTTGTGGAATGGAAAGTCAAAACAAACAATGAGGATCACATTAAACATGCTAATACACAGTCTCAAATGTTTCCTTAATTCCTAGGCCTAAACTAGACATCTTATCCAAATACTTCCTCCTGTTGATTCTTTCCCAGGTTGCTAGATTTTAGATAGGAACTTCTAATACACATAATCCAGATTGAAAGCAGAGTTTCATTAGCACAAACTCCCCCTATCATAATTGTAATCTAATGTAAATGCATGGAATTAGGCCCATCGGGAAGTCCCCTGAGCCCTCCCCTCCTCTGCACACTGATGGCAGCCAGAAACTGACCTCAGGCTCCCGTATAAAGCTAGCACACTTAAAAGTTCATGGCAATCGCATTAGGTCTACAGGGTTGCATGTCAGAGGACCATGTCACTACTTCTCCTTCAGCTGTTAGCGCTCTCATGTTTTGCATCCACAGAGCCACGAGGAGATTCACCCCAAAGAAAAAGCAGAAGGCCATTTCAGCACCATTTCTATCTGGACAAAAATCTGCTTGAAAGTCAGAGTTTTCGTGAGCTGGTAAGGGAAAACCCAGCAGGTGTTGATGAAACCCTGGGAGTACCAAGCTTTTTTGTAGCAATTCCTCAGACAGCATCAGAAAGTGAGAAGCAAGAGAAGAAAAAATCATCCAGATTCGTCCTTCCCAATGCTGAACTCTACAGAGACCAAGACCTGAGAACCAGGGCAGCACCCAGAGTGATCTCTCCTGTGGAAAATTTCTTGCCATCCCACTACACCAGCAGGAGGCAGGCTGAACCTCCCTACAGAAAGGATGCCAAGAAATTTTGGGACCACTTCATGTTAAGGAAAAATTCAGCATCTGAAGAGGTTGTCTTGCCAATCAAGACCAATGATATGCACCAAGAAAACTGTAGAGCCCTGCCTTTTTCTCAGGTAAGAACTGGTGTCCAGGCTCAATAAACATGTCCTTTCCCCTTTCAGTAACTAAAAACACATCTGTTATTTTATTTCCTAAGTCACGGGGCTGCTTCAGAGCACTCACACATGATGTGTCTGAAAAGCACCGCTGAAAAAGGCCGAAAAACTTTAGTATGATAAAGCAAACAGCTAAATTCTAGCCCTGGAAAACCACACATCCAATTTTCAGAGAGTTATTTATTCTTTTACTTAGCCTGAGTGATTATCTATTAAATGAATATACATCTAAACAGTTTGGATACATGAATTATATATATATACACACATATGCATATGCATATGTATATATATATAATTCATGTATGCATATGCATATGCATATACTGTTATGTGTATATATAAAGAGTCTTGGGGCAACTGATTTACTGGAGAATCTGGTTGTTTTCTTACAGCTAAGCCAGCTTCCCCCAGTTATGCCAGTATAAAAGTGCTAACATCAGTCTAGCTTTTTACGGTTTGCAAGCTGACACAGGGTCTTCTGATACAAGGAACTCCTGCAAACCAAGAGATTACAGATCTTCCACCACACTTTTAAGATTTTAATTACAAAAAAAAAAAGAAAAAAAAAAAGGAAAAAAAGAAGATCAAAGTATATTATGCTTCTTCCATATGGAGACAAATCAAACTTCAAGATTACAGTTGAGTGGTTTATATAGATGAAGATCAGGCCAAAATGATGTTTTAAGTCCTGGTAATTGGGTACGACTGCTTAACCATGTCAGAAATGTAGAACCCAAAGGACAATTAAAAAGTAAATATAACAAATCCACCTATCAGATTTTCCCCAACACCTTATAAAGGCTCTGATTTAAATAGAGTTTGCCTTTGTTGCTCAATCAAAAATGTGTCCATAGGAGCATTAAAGTCTTTGTTTTGGCTTTTTTTTAATCTCTTATGTTTTACCACCACATGCTTCACATAAAAAATGAAACTGTTTAAAGTACATGTTCTGAGAAGAAAAATTGGAGGTGTGGAGGGATAGGTGAGTGTGTTTGCCTTCATGCGTCTAGCAAAGTCCTTGGGCCAGAAACTTCAAACTGCTTTCTGTTTCAGGGTATTACTCATGAGAGCTGTGAGAAGGTGGTGGTACAGAACAATCTGTGTTTTGGAAAATGTAGTTCCTTTCATGTTCCTGGTACAGAAGATCGCCTTTATACATTTTGTTCTCATTGCTTGCCCAGCAAATTCTCCATGATGCGCCTGAATCTCAACTGTACCAGTTCTGCTCCAGTGGTGAAAGAAGTCATGATTGTAGAAGAGTGTAAATGTGAGAGTCAGAGGATTAAGGATCCTGCAATTGGATCTGTACTGTCAGACTTGCGTGCAGACATACATGAGCACAATTAACCTGTGTGAAGTATCTCTTAACCCCTTGATCATAGGAATTTGACAATGAAAAAAAAAATCAACAGAAAGACCAAATTTCATCACATTGCTACACAAAAATATTAAAGATGTAAACCTTCTACTTGAACTGTTCCAGCAATAACTTCACCTGAAATGTAATATTTTCCCTTGCAGCTGTTAAAGGAGATGAAGTAACTTGGCTTATGTGTAGATTTCTTACTTCAATAGGGGAAACCTTTCAAGAATGTTCCACTTTTCTGTAACTCTTTCCTGGATGCTGCTAAACAACAGCTGAAGAACTAGCATGATTTACCTGTGCAGAAGTCTAATGTACTAATTTGTTTACATTGCCTTTGCTTGAATGTAGCTCTACTGGAAAGGTGAGGCTTTAGTCTCTTCCTTGCAAAAGCAGGTCTACTTTCACAGCAAGATAGTGGATGGGGAGTGTAAAAATAGAAGGCAGACAGAGAGCTGTGACTAGTTAAGGTCATTCTGATCGCTCCTAGCTGGAGCTCAGTTCCCAGTGCAAACTAATATACCCCACAATGCACACACTTAAATAGTGCTTGCAAAGAATATTTTACCACAGAAATCACTTGCTCCTGCTCTCTGGTATTTACTCTGCACTTTATTGTTATTGAAATTGTTACATAGTAAAAGGAGAAAAAAATAAAAAGGTACACTCTTACAGAAAACATCATAAATGAATGAAATATTGTTGTTATTATTACTATTATTTAAATTAAGTGTGGAAAGTAAATGAATGTTTTCTGGTCTGAGGAATTTTAATACTGCCAGTGACATCAACATAAAGTTTAAGCAACATCTCAACACCTAAACTAAAGCAGAAAAGGCATTTGTGTGATAGAAAACGCGCAGAAGGATTTTATCAGTATGGCAGTACCTGTACAGCTTTATAGGAAGAGCTGAGAAAACTCTGCAAGGGAAGGTCTGGGTCTAATGCTAGCCAACCCAGCACCAGTAGCTGTTAGCTGAACTGCTGGGTCTTCTGCTGTCTCCAGCTGCTTCTCCCTGGATTTGTCCTGCAGACCTGGCACACCAAACAGCCACCAGCTTCCAGCAACTAGACTTCAGCCCATTCCTAACCCAGAATCTTTAGCCCTCTGGGAATCTGCTCCATTGCTACAGCCAAACTCTCAGACCAGGGCTCCTCCTGTTGTTACAGTTCTCTGCACTGTTACCAGAAGTGCCTTGATATTCTGTCAGAAAATATGTTCAGCATGGGCCGTGTTTAATACTTACTGAAAACTGTATCTAACAATATTCTGATACTGGATCTGAACTGATGTAACAGCAGTTTGCTTCAAAGGGTCACTCGCAAAAGATAAGTGTATAGTTATATTTCATTATATATAAACCTGGTTTTAAATAATAAAAATTATGCACTAGAACCGAACAAAGCCTCCTCTCTATTCCTTTATGCTAAGGACTTATGTGCAAACTGTGTATGGTTGGTTGTATGTTATATATACAATGTCATTCCAAGTAATGAGCTGTTAACATCTTATCATCCTACTATCGAAAGAAATACTTTTTTAAACTTAGTATTTATTCTAGTTTTATAATGCTATTGATATTCTCAGGATGATAATGAAATTAACTAGCACCCAGATTCAGAAATTTACCTTCACATCTTAGGCTGCACTGAGGGTCAGGATATGACCAGGATATGAACAGGCTCAGGATATGACCAAAGAAAGAAAGGCTTTTCTATCAAAGTAACACCAGCCACCAACGGTATAGCTTTGGAGAACAAAGTAATTCTTTATGGCTCCTGCTTTTTTTCTGCAGAGACTCCTCATGGGGCACTATCAGCCCTAACGACTGGTGCTTTTTTAGTTCTGTATGCAAGTGGAACAACTCCCTGTCTTACCTCAAAGTACAAATCTCAGCACCTTATCTAACCTTTCTGAGTGATGGCATGTGATTACTACCATCCATTCTGAATCTAGCCTAAGGAAGAAAACTTCACGAAGCATTAAATTTCTCAACTTTTTTTTTTCTGTTTATTCCCAACTTAATTTTTTAATTAAAAAAAAAAAAAGCTAAAACTTCTCAGGCTTCTATCTGCTGATGTTTTTAAGCAGTGTTAATATTTAAGAATGCTTGCCTGAATTTTCTTCTTTTTCTTAAATACAAGTATGTTTTATGTTTGATACTTGCAGAGAACTGCTTGAAAGTAGAACCTACATAAACTGCCAGTAGGATCACAAGTCAATTAAAAAGAAAAAACTTCCAGTCTTGTAATTTTGACATGACTGACTGCTAAACTGTGACTTTTGCACATAAGGGTGGCAGAACTGAAGCTATATTGTAGACTCTATTCAGCTTAATTTTTAAAGCCCCTTCTGCGTGCTGAAGCATTACTGCAGTCAAAGAAGGCTATTCATGTGAAGAGTTTGCAGGACCAGATTCTTAGTGTGAATTTGCACAGCTTAAAAGTAGGTGAAAAGAGGTAATGACAGCTGTAGTAATTGCTAATTAGATTAGTGCTTTAGGTTTTTTGGATGAATGTTAATTAACCCAGCAATGACTGGTTGCATGTAATTAGCACGGTATTCTGCAAAATCAAGAATGTGTTAATTGGATCAGATTTCGGAGCCTTTAAAAATTCCGTATTAGGAATAAATTGTGTCTAGGGGCTAACAGAGTTTTGCTCTCTCAGCTCAACTATGATGGTTGCCACTAGTATAATGATGTGGGTCAGAAAGGTGAGGGGTGTAATTGATATCACTATATGGATGCTTCCAGTAGTAATTCACTATAAAAGAAAACCCGTCTGACTTTAATTTCATTGTGTCCATTCAGAGACAGCACGCTTTCTGCAAGTAAAGCTCTTCATTGTGACCATGCTTATAGTGGCAGAGCTGATAACGTGGTCTGTTTTGGCTCTCCTTGTTCAAAACTGTCTCGTAGGACAAGATTAAGCCATGGTTTCAGAGAGCTCTGAAAATTCAGCTTAATCCTAAATGGATTTTGTACACCTCTGCCATTTTGTTTGACCTAATGCCTCTTTTCCAAATAGCTGTATTTACCTAAAAAATACTTGAAGGGCTGTTTATTCTAATTGTTTAAGCAAAATAAATCTTTGGTACAAGCTATTCTCTGAAGTATGGATTCTCTTAATACAGTTTAATGCCTGTAATTACATCAAACTGGAGGGTATCTCTTATTGAATTGTGCACGGCCATATATTTCAGGAGAAAGCAACTGAAGTTGCACTCAGTAGTTCCTGCTGTGCCTGGTACTTTGTTCACCATTTATGAAATATTCACAGCTAACCTCATGCCTGTCAGCTAACAAGCTTTAGCATGTTGTACTGACAGGTGGCAAAATCTCTTGCAGTACCTTCTCTTAAATGTATTAGCTCCTGGCTGCAATAGCAAGACAGTGAGATTCCCTACTCAGGGAGAAGCCTCCTGCCAGTCTGCAAAGCTGTGTAATCACATCATGCCTGGCAGCATGTGCTGTGCAGGACGGTGCAGGTGAGGGGGGGGTTGGGGCTGAGGCTGCCTCAGGTCCTCCACCAGGCAGCTTGCCAATGGAAAGAGGAAACACTGATGGTGAATGACAAGTATTTTGCATGTGCTGGTTTGCTAAATGTTAAGTTGCTGAATTTCTGGTATGCAGCCACCAACTCCAGCTCCTGAAATTCTCCAACAGTTGTGCACACTCCCTATGTTCAGGAGGAAAATAATAACGGTGAGAAAATTCTGTAGTTGGCCCATTGCAAGAACATTGATAAATACGTTTTTTGTCTACACTAAGATTAAAATGATCTTGTTTACGGTGTTGCATCCTCCACGATACCAGCAAAATGAACTTTAACTTGAAAAACTTGAAACGGCCCAAAAGCTGAAATGCAGATAAAATAGTTAAGTCAGTGCTGACCCTATGCTTCTTTAAGGTCTTTTTGAAGGACTTTCCTTTTTGCTGATTTAGGATAGTTATTACCATCCATTCCATCTGCTATTCTGTTGGTGGCTGCAGCCTGTGGTCACAGTGTCTAAACAGAGCATGCACACACCTAAACTGCCTTTCTCAACAAACTCAACTAACATTCTGCTCTGTATCTCAACTGAAGCTGATGCAAAGGCACCTCACACTGCAACAGGTATGGAAGCATCCAAGCTGTCTGTCACCCTGCTGGGCTTTGAGACAGCAGCTCCCAGTAAGAAAGGTTTTAGAAGAATTAATGCCAGACATGTGCAGCTGGACTTCATCTGAGCAGAGTTCCTCACACCGCTGAAGTGCCTTGAATGAAAATTAGTTCCCTAAATTAAGACTACTGCCTGATTTAGCTTAGTCCCGTGCAACCTACCTGAGCTGGGGACCAGTAGATTTCACCATGTCTATTACTGAGGCAGGAAAACATGCTTTGCCTGTCATTTTTGTAGCGAGAACTCAGGCCAGAGACAAAACTGAGCCCAAGAAACCCTTTACTTACACTCTCAGTATGTTGCATTGTGTCTTACAAAACCTCTGGGCAGGCTTTGTTTCAGCACAGTAAGTCATAATATGACTTGCTATTCTAGAGCTAACAAGAGTCTCCTGCCCGCACCAGCAAGGTTCACAAGGAAGCCATCAATGCAAGGGCGCCGCAGAAAAGAAGGGGTTTTAACAAACCTCTCAATTTAAAAGGAAGATGAGTATTGCTGAGAAGGTTGATTTCTCAACTCAGAAGATACCTGTCCACAGGCAGTGCTCCTTCTGCACACTCAAAATGAATCCTGGAAAACTGTTTCATGAAGCTAGGGACTTGTAGGCTGTAAGAATCATGGGAGTCACAGTGTACGCCTCTCCCTTGCATGTGCTCTCTGTAACAGAGCATCAGCTGTTACTGCACATGGCTTGATTTTAGCATGCTGATTTAGTATTTACAGAGTGCCAATAAAATGTATATGATGACAGCTGGTGGCTCCTGTGGTAATTTATAAACAGCAACAACAAAATAACACAGACATCAGAATCTCCAAGAGGAATTCTACACTATCGGGCAATATTCAGCACTGAAGAATGTGGGAATTTTTCTAATCTTGCAGACTTTTAAAAATATTTGTGTAATACATCCATGTCAAACTTTATGCAAAGTCCGTATTACACAAAGTTGCTAAGTGTGGTTTTTTCCTCCAGAAAGGAGTTCACCATAAAGACTCTATCTGGATTTGATACTCTGGCAGAACCGTCAGGGAGTTTCAATAGTCTGAGCCTTTGCAAGTTCAGCTGGAAGTCCAGCATGTGACTGCCTGCTTTTCCTCCTGTGCCATGCTTCCCCAAAAGAAAGAATAACAAATGGGAACTGCTGTGCTGATGACTGAGCCAGAATAGACAACTGCCCTTGCTCCACAATGGGTGTTTATTCTGCAAATCTAACATAAGTAGAAAAGAGTAAATTGCAACCTGCCTGACTAATGACTGGCCATTATCAGTGTACCACTGCAGAAATGCAAATACCTGGTATGTGACTAGGAGATGGCATTATTGACTGATTATTTTTCATTCTACGAAAAAAAAAAATAAAAAATCAGCATCGATCACACTATATTTATCTTTTCATTTTATTTCCCAATTCTTTAGCTTCCTTTCCACTCCTTGGTTGGTTTTGGGTTTTTTTATTTATTAAAAAAAAAAAATCAACATTTGTTCTTCAAATCAGTGGGAAGCTATCACAAATGTCTTTTCCATATAGGTAGAAACTCACATGTGAAATTTGTCATTGAATAAGAGGCAGAAGGTCTTTTTTACTACAGCCTTTTCAGTGACTCTTCCCATTATTTTTAATAGTCCATTTAACATATCTATTATTTCCAGTCTTGCCTGTTCCTAGGGAAATACATATGTTGTTCTTGAGGAAACACCATCTTCTGTTTTACCTGGAACATGCTTCATTCTCTTTCCAGATAACCTGCAGTTCATGCTAAGATTATGTATTTTCACATCAGAGTAGCCTGAGGTGTTAACAATTGTCCTGGATAGCACAAGGCTGTGGAGACAAAAAAACAAAAAAATCAGGAGAAGGTCCAAAAACCCTGACAAAATCTTAAACATTAAATTGACTTTTTGGGTACTCTCTTTTAATAAAAAATCATATTATAATGAAGTTTTAGGAAGAATGCTATCAGTAATAGTTTTCCCTGTCAGTGGTGATCACCATATTACTCTTCATCCATTTCATCCATCGTGTAGGAAACATGCTCCAGGGTGAGAGCCCATCAATTTACAGTGGGAATCGTGCCACTCAGACAGATGGAGATACCTTTAGGTAGCCAAAAGATCATGTATGTGCATCAGCAATGGGTGCTCAAGGCATGATTCCCAGCTGGGAACACTGAAAATGCTGTCTGTTACAAGCTGTCTGTGGCTCTTAGCCACTGCTAATCCCCACCAGGTCAGAATTATCTTTTAAAAAACAAAAATTGGCTGGCCCTGGCCACATAAGGGCTCTCTGTGAGCAAGGGACACAGCACAGCAGGGAACCCAAGTGTCACAAAAAATTGCTACTGGTCTGTGCTGACTGAAGAGAGAGGCTGGGATGCAAAGTATGTAATTACTAGAGGGATTCTTTATTCATACACACGAGGTGTCCCATTTAAACTAGGGCACACTTGAATGTAGTTTTTAAACATGGTTCCTCTACCTTTTAAGACTTCAGATCCTACATGATTTGACTACTCAGTACTTAACACAAACATATTACCATTTTAAAAGACAATTATAGTTTTGTGGTGCCATCATCCATCTGCTTTATGATCAGGATGTCCTGACTTGGCCTTGCTACAGTTACTTAGTTATGATGCCAGAAAACATGAGGTTTTCAGAGGTGTTGGAGGTACTGGAATGCTGGCATTGTGGTAGTCCAGGAGCATACTTTCTTCTTTGTGGATGGCTTTAAGGCTCTGAGAAACAAAAGGTCCTCATCTTTGAGGTGGAGGCTGTCCTCCTTTCAGTAAGCTGCTGCTGCCTTATGGCTACCTTGACTGGAATCATTATTATGCAGAATACAAGGTAAAATACGTATTTCTTAAGAAAACTCAAGATTTCATACTATTAATAAAGTCTGTAAAATGTCGTTACTATGAAGATTAATTGGCACAATAGTTAGGGAGATGCTCCTGACAGGAGCCTGGAGATGGAAGCAGGGGACTCGGCGACAGTGCTTTATACTGTGTCAAGAAGTGCAGAGGGGCACCTCACGGGCGGAGCGAGGCCTCGCCCTGACGGACACCTGTGCTGGGCAGCTGCCCCTGCCCACCAACCCGAGAAAACCGAGTGCGTGCTCAGAGGGTGATCGGGCAAACCGTTGCCCGCCCGACTCCAGCCAGGCAGGGGACGCCGTTCCCACAGCGTGGCTCCTCCCGCCTGCGCGTGTAAGGCAAGCCCACACACCCGCCGTACGGCTCAATCTAGCCGGACGAGGCGAGGCAGCCCGGCTCTGAGGTGATGCTGGCGATGTGAGAACGGAGCTGCCGCGCCCAACCAGCCCCCCCCCAGTCCCGCCGTCTCGCCCCCCGCGCGCATGACGCGCTCTCGACACGCGGAAGCGGAAGGGGCCGCCGCTGCGGTGGCGGAGGCAAGGGTTGGGAGCGTGAGGGCGCGCGCGCGCGCGCGCGCTGCGAGCGGCCGGGGTGGTCCCCGCGGTTGCTATGGAGAGCAGGGGAGAAGGGGGCGCGTGACCGCGGGCCCTCCCTTCTCCTCCTTGCCTCGCCCAACGGTTGGTTCCGCCTCGTGCCCCGGAGAGGGGGAGGGGGGCAGACGGGCGGCTGTACGGCAGTCGGGGCGCCGCCGAGCCGGGGGGAGGGGGTGGCGGGGGGGGGGGGGGGG
>VXBZ01007712.1:131536-148545 GCA_013399135.1 Heliornis fulica | reverse complement strand
CAGTCTGCATGATTTCCCCTTAATACATCCATGCTGAGTACTTACAGTCACCTTCTTGTCTTTCATGGATCTGGAAACAGTTTCCAGAATTATTTGCTGCACCTTCCCTGGGATCAGGATGAAGCTGACAGGCCTGTAGGTGCCTGGATCATCCTTGCCCTTGAAAACAGGGTTGATGCTCTCTTGAGTCCTGTGGAACCTTGCCCATCCACTGAAAACTTTCAAGCATAATTGAAAATGGCCTCACAATGACAGGGCCAGCTTTTTCAGCCCTTATGGTGGCACCTCCTCAAGTCCCATGGAAGTGTAATGACCACTTTGTTTCAGTGGTGCTTCATGTGATCCTCCCTCACTCAGTGTTTCTCCCAAACATTCCCACTGGTTTCAGGGGCCTTACCCATAAAGAGGAAGGGGAAGAAGGTGCTTTTAGCTTTTCTGTGTCCTTCCACTAGTTCACCATCCCATTTAGCAACAGGCCTGGGGTTCCCTTAGCCTCCATACACTGCTCATGTACCTGCACAAGACTTTCCTTTTGAACTTCATATCCCTCACCAGATTCAACTCTGGGTAGACTTTGACTTTCCTAACTCCAACCCTTTACACCCAAGGTGTTTCTGGATCAGTTGTATGCATACACCTGAAGTGGCCTAAATGGGGCCATTGTGCCTGCTTGGTTGATGATTTCTGTTGTTCATATTTTCCTGCATCCTTCCCTTGCAAACCCAGACCACCACATCCTTGCTTAATTGTAGGTGGCCGCCGCCCTTGTCCATTATTCCTAACTTAAACCTTCCCTTATCAGGTTGACCAGCCTGTTGGCAAAGATGCTTTTACCCTGAAAAAGTGTCAGGTGGATCCTGCCCTACCCCCGTCCCCACAATTCTTGATCCGCAAAGAAAGTCCTTAGGATGTAAAAGCTGAGTTCCAGCTTCTGACACAAGCTGTACAACTATTTGTTGGCCTGTGGGATCTGTTTACTCCTCAAGTCCTTCCCCTTCACCAGCAGGATGAAGGAGGTACCATGTGGTTCCCATGCCCTGCTGTGCTGGTTTAGAGGTAAACTGGCAGGAGAAATGGACCCACCACAAGAGATGATTATAAGTCAGAGTTACAATTTAATAAAAGATATTACCATACAAACACTGACACAAAGAGAACAACCTGCTTTCAACTCACCAAGACCCAGCAGTAAACCCAGTGTCCCAGGGCACAAGCCCAAAGGGGTTTGTTAGCCCCGGTGCCGAGATCCACGTGGCTCTCCCAAGTCCAAAGCAAAAAGAAGTGAAGAGTCCGCTGCTGCAGGTGACGGCTGTGGCCCGGCCAGAAGCAATGCTTGTAGTCTGGTCGAGAGCGATGGCTTTCTCCTGACGAGGTCCCGCTGCTCCTCCCGATCCAATGAAGAAGAGCATCTAAAGCCCTTCTGCCCCTGTTTGTATATCCTCAGGGAGCACCCAGTCCCTCCCCCAGGGCGGGGACCCACACGGTGTCCACACGGGTAATTAACGGTGAGTCATGGGGTATGGTTGGACCATTGAGGGCCCATTAGCATCCACACCCCCTCAGGCTGAGTGTGAAGGGGCTAACGACTTCCTGGACAACTGTTGCAAATGGTCCATTATTCTTGAGGAATGAATAGAGGGTGTAGAATACACAGCCTTGATCCCACACAGTGATAGCCTCTTGCTGAACTATGACACCTGCCCTTATACTTCTATCCATGTAGTCATGCTTGATGCATTTCTAGTTTCCCCTGGCCTTATCCATGCTACACGTCTCAGTAAGAAGAGAACTTATGGGCTCAAGAGTACGTAGGACTCAAACCTCTGGCAAGAAGCAAACTTCTGTCTCTTGAGCAGCGAGTTACCCACCACTGTTCCTTGACCTGTCGTGCCCATGCTGCCACAGGACATAGGCACAGCCAGCTTAGAGGCTTCGATGGGTACAGCACCCCGTCTTTTCCTGTTTCCAGAGGTTAGAACCTGCTCTGCAAATCAGAGCTGCAAGCAGAGCAGGACCTACGTGCTCCTGGTGCTGGAGCTCACGAGCTCCCAGGCTTCGCCAAGTTTAGGATCTCCATGCCCGGTTTCACTAGCTAAGGCTCTGTCTGCATCTCCTTGGTGCAGTTGGGGGTTGAGTTTGCTGTAGTTGCATGGTCTTGGAGATGTTCTGGTCCATCTCCTTGTCCTCATCCCTGATGTACAGTCTGCTTTCCTTCTCCCACAGCTTCTCTGCTCACTGAGATAGATCTTCCATGAGTACCTGTATGAAAGGATATAAAATAGTTTTTAGTTCTAAACCTGCTGGTTGCCAAAGCTAACTTAGAACAAAGGCATAGAACTGGCAGACCCAGGAATATAATGCTACATCATTTATATGTTTAGAGACTAAATTATGAAAATGAAGACTCTCATGTTTTAAGTGAGTCATAATACAAAGTTAGAAAACTTACTATTGTATGATACCCCTTAATAATCTGCATGGAAGATTTTTAAGTTACTGTGGTTCTTCTGTTGGTTTGCTGTAAATGGCATGAAGGAGCTTTTTTATTTTTAACCAGGGGAAAAGGACAGATTCCTAGGGAAGCTTATGAAAATTCTAGTATACGAGCTTTCAAAAAATAATCTTGAAATGTAGTTGGCAGTCTGTTATAGGTAGGGGGGATGAACCCTTGTATAACATAATCTTGCATATTTCTTGTTTGCTTTGCAACCTTCTTTTTCAATGGGAGACTTTTTTCTTCAATATTTATATCCTTTGCTGTTGCCAGCTGGATGACAGTTGCAGTTGCTTGCTTTACCTGTTACTTAATAGTTTTTTGAAGTACTTGTTTTGATTGCATCTTGATGATAATGTTAGATTTTAGTGAGATATAACCAGTTAATGAAATTATTGCGTATAACTCTTCCTTGTTTTTCAAAAGTGCATGTAAGGTTTTAATTTAAATCCTTAATAGCCGAAAGGGTTTATTTTTTCTTATTTGAATGTATGTGTAACCCTGTAGATTGTACAATACTAGTTAATTGACTTTATCTTTTTTTTTTGTTTGTTTTGTTTTCTATTATCTCACTAGGATCATATTTTCTTCCTGGGTTGTGAAAAATTAGTACCTGTTTGTGTTCAATGGGACGACAAATTCACTTTGTGGTTGACCCTCAGGGTTGGTGCTGCATGGGCTTGATTATCTTTGTCTGGCTGTACAACACAATCTTCATTCCAAAAGTCATCCTTTTTCCTCACTACGAAGAGGGACATATTTCAGTCATGGCAATTTTGTGTAAGTCAAATTAACTTAGACCTTTTTCTCTACTAGTAAAAATAGTATTTGGGCAGTAGTTAACATACATGAGGAAGGTCATAAACCAAAGAATAACATGAAGGATATGTTGAAGGATAAGAATACTGGGATACCTCCTGTATTTTTGTGTTCTGAGAAGTTGAGAGGCTTTATTCAGTTCTAAAATGGCCAAACCATCCTGAGAATGCCTGATCTTGTCTGATCTCGGAAGCTAAGTAGGGTCGGGCCTGGTTAGTGTCTGGATGGGAGACCTAGGAATGCTGGGTGCTGTGGGCTGGTTTCCTGCTGGGGCATGGGGTTGGATTTAGGTGGTCTTTCAATGTCCCTACCAACTCCTAACATTCTGTGATTCTGTGTTAGGTAAAACCTGTGTGGAAGCTGGGGGAAAGCATTAATATGGCTTTCAGGTCCTGTAGCTAGATCTTATTGACAGAATTCAAAGCCTACCACTCTTAGTACTTATCAGAATTTGGTGTGGTAGTTGCCAAACTAAGTTTTGCTATTTTTGCTACATGTTCCTCGATGTGATCCAGTGTGAGATACGATAATAGGTTTTGCTGAGGAAAAGGCTTGAAACTATGTATAAAAACCTCCAACTTTAAAGTGAAGATGGACCATTGGGAATGCACTTCCACATGGAGACTTTCAGATGTATAATGATTGATGCTTTGGTGAAACAGGGGAGGGACTTCATAAATACCGTAGTAAAGTCATAGTGACATTGTGCTGTTACTATTATCAAAGCAGTGTTCTCTGGTACCTTTTCCTCCTGCTTTTTAAGGCTGGTAAGTACTTAATATTGTAGGCTGTATAGTACCAAAGAATGTCTCAGGAGTTGAATGAGAAAGGAGGTTGAGTAACTTCCAACTCAGTGCTGGGTCGTCTATATTTTTTTGTACACCTGAAAAAGACTAACAGATGCTTATTTTATTTTTTCCAGGTTATTACTTCTGCTCATTGTTTTGTATAGCTTCATTACTAAGAGCCTCAGTAGCTGATCCAGGAAAGCTCCCTGAAAACCCAAAGATACCAATTACAGGTAAATTGTTTCTGTATAATTGAATAAAAGTTATTTTATTGTCCTCAAAATAACAAGGAAACAGTTTGAGATTTGATGAAAACCATGAGCTGCGTCTGCTAAAGGGTATATTGTTAATGAAATTAAAATTGGTATGTCACTGTTTTAAAATTGAAGATTTCTAGAAGTTTCCCTTTTGTACTCAAAACTTCTTTTTCAAAATTTGTATTCCACCACAAGTTCAGTTATATAAGAACTTCTGTTAGGAAACTTTTCCATGGAAAGATTATTATTGCCTTCTAGGCTTTCCATAATGTTGCATACTTAATAAAGAATGTGTAACTATTATAATTCTGACTCTTAAAAGGTACTTTTATGCTGGATTTTTCCTGTGGGTTTACACATTTGTTTCAGTGACTTGTGTTTTTATGGGCTGTTAACCAAACAAATGTGATGGCAACTGGATTGTATTGCTATAGAGTAGCAAATTAACATGTTGAAAATTCACTTCTGTCCTTGCAAATTTATTACACAATTTCTCTATGGTGTCCAGTGCTCCAGAAATTGGAGGAAATTTGAAACTGTAATAATTCTCCACAGAGAAAGCCAATATTTTTGAGGTATTTGATGCTATTAAGATGTTTGTCTAGTTCATAGAACATTTACATAGCACATGAGGATGAAGTAGGGCTGTTAAAGAGCATGAGCAGTACTTTCATGTTAAAAGAAAGTATGAATGTAGAACACGTATCAAATGCAGCAATGGGTGAATATTCCAGATTTGTCTTGCACATGGTGGATACAAGGAGTAACATTTTGGTCTCTCTTCCTGATGTTGGTGACAATGATGTGCTTGGAAGCATGATCTCTTTAGCTTCAGCACCGAAGCTATGATGTGTACAAATGAGACAGCAAATACTAGTAGGAAGGGATGTATTTCCGTGAGATGTGAATTGCAGAATATCTTGTGTCAGTGTACTTTCTGATCTGGTAACTAGCCTTTGACTCAGTGTAACAAAAAAGTGTTTCAGTGTAACAAAAAGTATTTCAGACTTGAGTTCTGCAGTGTGGAGTTCTTGCTGCAGGAAGAACAGGGATTCTGCAATCCGAGCTGGAGAATCAAGGCACTTGGTTCAGTTACAGACACTTTACTGAATGTTCACTTACCTGCAAAATACCAGCGCCAGGACAAACTGCCTCTGCACACAGATTTTTTTTTCCTCTTTTAAGGGACCCCTTTGAATAGCTCTCCAATATCTTCCTGCTCTGTTAATTTCATATGACAGTGATACTTCGGAGATAGTTCATCACGATGATGGAACACTTAAGCTTGACTGTAACAATGATATTATGATTTTGTGTGCACTATATCAGGGGTTTTATACTTTATAAAGTAACACTACAGTTCTCTGATATTCTCTAGGTTGATGGGAAGATGCATTTTTGCATGGTATAGGTTGTATTAAAAAATGACATTGAGGTGTTCCCGAACTCTGCTGGTAGCTACCCCATTAGGGCGTGACACCTTTGTGACACTGGATTTATGGGAACAGATTGTAAATCAGTTTCCATCAGGCATTATTACTAGTTTAATAATCTCAGATATTGGGCTTCTTTAGTTCCAGTGTCCAAATGTTATTTTGCAGCAAGAAAGACAAGATTAGAGCTGCCAGCAGGTGGCTCAGAAGTGCTAAATATATTTTGTTTACATAGGGACAGTGTTTACTGTATAAAATTTCAGAATCAGAATGCCCTACTCTGAAAACTAAGCCTTCCAACTCTCCACCCTGGGATCTGAGAAATTTGTCTGCATCAGGGAAGTTCTTTTCAGGTAGAATCAATATAACATTCTCTCTCTGTTGTGTAGCTATTTTTCTTAAAGTCAGAAAATACATGCTTTTATTAATAGTGTTTGCATGATGTGTTTCACATGTGAAGATGAAATATCTGAGTATGTAATTTGAATTTTCAATTTCAAAAGCTTCCCTAATTTGGGTGGTGCAATTTGATGTACTGGCCAAGGTGAGCAATAGTAGCTCCCGGCAGTTTCAGCTACTCAGCTATTCTAAAGATCAGCTTAAAGAATCTTACATTGTGCATCAAAAAGTACAAATCTCTATCTGTTCTTTGGTAGACTTATATTTAAAATTGTATGACATGAAATGCACGTCTCAAAATGCTTTGAGATGGAAGGTGCTCCTGAAGTGTTTGTTGTGTATTTTATTTTAGTTAGCTATCTTTGAATATGCAAGTAGCAGTATTTCCTCGTGAGGTTTTGAAATGAATGTCAGGGAGATTGTACAATGGTTCTGTCTAGCAGATAAGGTTTTTCACAGTGGACATGTAAGAAAATAATTATGTGACAGCTTTTGTGTTGAAATTATTGCTTCCTAGAAATCTAATAGGAGGAGAGGCGATTTTGGAGAAGAAAACTGGAATAGAGTGATGGTAGTATCTTCCAGTTTAAATAAAGTAACAGTGAGGAAAAATGTTTTCTGTATGCTGTGAACCCATCCCAGATCCTAGTAATAGCTTTTTTGTCCTTTAATTGTTTTGTATAGATCCTGTACACATCCTGAGTGGGCTGTACCAAGTTTAAAACTCTCAAATCTGTCTTTACATTTTCACCTAGAACAAGAGTATTGGGAATTATGTAACAAATGCAATATGATGAGACCAAAGCGTTCACACCATTGCAGTCGTTGTGGACATTGTGTACGAAGGATGGATCACCACTGTCCATGGTAAGACCAGGATACCTGTTCTGACAGCCTACTGTTGCATTCGTGAATCATTTCAAAGTTCACGGTCTTGACTTTTGCTTCTTCTCATATTTCTTTTTTAGTAGTGCCTAATCATCTAGGCATTTAGAGCAGGAAAGGAACCGTTTTGAATTTTTTCTAATGCCTACAAATAAAACTGACAATAAGAACTGTTGCAGTGTAATATCTAATCTTTGTCAAACTGTTACATGCCATATAGTTTTGGAAAATTCACATATCTTTTTTAAAGAATGGGGATTTTTACTCTTAAAACTGATCTCAACATAATCAGTTTGTATGTGGTGGACTTATTTAATTTGTTGCATTTAGGTTTCTGATGCTGGTAAAAATATTTTAGTGGGAAATGAAACAATATTTGTTTCTTGGATTGAAAAAAATTTACAATTTCAGTATAGGAGAGGGTGCTCTTTATAATATGAAAAGTAGATAGTTGGTTTTAGTTTTTAGTTTACTGAGTGGTTGTGCTGAGTAGAAAATGTTGACTCATTCCATGCCCCACTTGTCATAACCTCTCTGATTTTGTTGTGAAATTGCCTGTTTTACTGTTTTCTAACTGGTTTCAGTCAAATTGAACCAATATAACATACACCTTTTTTTTAAGCTTAAAATTAAAATAAACATTACTGTCAGAAGTTCTGAGATATTATTTCCAGCAAGTCATGAATGATCAACTGCAGAAGACAGTACTGACATCAGGATCCTCCTATGTTGATTTACCCATTTTTTCAACTACCCTTTTTTGTAATTTTTTACTTCATAAAATAGTGCCAGTATAGTGCTTTTGTCATTGTGGGGTAGTTTGGCACTGATGCCTCTACCAATGCCTGTATGAAATTCCACCCCAACCACATTTTTTGCATCAATGTAACTTCCGTGAAGTGGACTAGACCTAGGTTTCAGAGGTTTTGAATCTTGCACTTAATAGTTCTGGAATCCTTGTAATTCATTTACTCTCCTTTATGTGGAGTGTAGAGGGGAGTTTCTGAATGGAAGTGTCTGTTCTGCCTTCTGTGTCTTAGGGTTCTTCCAAAGTCATGCCAATTTGTAGGAGGTATACCCTGTGATCACATTTATTTCAAACCACTCATTTGCTTTTATGATTTTTGATTTTTTTCAAACCACTCTGCAAATTTGGTGAAATATGTTGAGCAGCAGAAGAGAATACGTATTGCTGTGAAATTTGTCAGAGTTTAAAAAAATAATTTGGTTACTTAGTACTACGATTTTAAGTAATACTCATGTTTGCTGTATAAAGATTCAAAGAAAGATGTCTCCTGTCTGAGAAGTGATCTCAGTATTGCAGTCTACACTCAAGTGCCAGTGAAAGGAAACCACTCTTTACTGTAAACATCCATCTGTAACATGGAGACCACCACTTTTGATTAAGAACGGAGTGGTTACGCAGTAGTTCTTACATCTACTCCATAAATAATCATAAATTCTCTTCTGCACATGATCATAGCTATAGTGTTAAACTCTTTATATTTCTGGTTTTATGTATACTTTTTTTTCTCTGCAGGATTAATAATTGTGTTGGTGAAGACAATCATTGGCTGTTTTTACAGCTGTGTTTCTACACTCAGATCCTTAGTTCCTATACACTGATACTTGATTTCTGCCATTATTACTACTTTTTGCCTCTGAAAAGAGAAAAAGGGGTAAGAATGTTTTCTTTACAAAGGGAATAAATAGCTATGCAATGTAATTTAATTGGGTGTCTCATTGCTACCTGTTTCTGCTGGCTTGCTTGTTGATAGTGAAGAGGTTGGATCTTTAAAGTATTTTCCAACTAACTGCTCTGTGATTCGATGTATGTTATCAAGCACAAAAAATGATTTATGGTAAGTAACAATATATAATTCCAAAGGGTGTAGGATTTTATGTGTGGAAAACACAGCATTAGTTTCCTTAGAAATCTAGGAAAGGACAGAACCAGTTAGGTTCCTTTAGAAGTAATTGGTGAATACTGGAAAGAAGCAGGGTAACTACCTTAGGTGTATTCAAATTTCTTACTAATTTCTCTAGAGTAAATATAAACTAAGTATATATTTTCTATCTGAAGTCTCTATTTAAAATGTTGTTACTGACAGAAAAAATAAGAAAAAGCATGCTATGATTCTGAAAGAAAAAATATGTGCGCTAATTTTGAAGCAGCATTTTGCATTGCTTTGAAGAGGCCATGTGGATTAAGGGGGGATTAAATTTGGGTTGTTTTTCTTGGACTCTATGCCAATATCGTATTTCAACATCTTGTCATTGGGAAAATGCAGTTGAACGCATGAACAGAGAAAATGGACTTAGCCATTGGAATAGAGCAGAAATTTAGATGATTTCTTATGTGATGGAATCAAAGTTGTAAAGTCTTATTGTATGATGCTTATTTATGTCTATTATCTGTAATGATCAGAACAATCAGGATGTTTGGTTGAAAGTTGCTGCATGCTTTAAAGTTCTAGGACAGCAAAGCTGACATTTTTTTTGAAGCAAATGGTATGATATCTTGCTCACAAATAAATATTAAAACTTCTACCCAAATCTGAAATGGGTTTTGTATTTGTACTGGACTGGAACAGATGAAAATGCACTAAGGAGGATAACCAATAAAACAAGCTTAAAGCATATTCAAAATCAGGTAATGTTCCAGATGTCCTAAGTAAAAAGACTAAAACCATCCCAGAAATTGGTAATGAACTCTAAATTTTGTTGAGATTTTTTCCAAGTACTGAAATGCTGCAATTTTTTTTTAATTTTACATTGATGTCACATCCCTACCTATTCTTTGCTGGTGATGTCACACTGATCCTTCAGGGCTGCTGGGGACTGGCCTTTGGGTTATGGATAAGGCAAGGCCTGTTTTAACATTTTGTAGAACAACTTAGGTTTGTGATGCTCCCAAGAAAGAGCATGCAAAAATGATGTGTCAAAAGAGAGCTGAAAAGGTAGGAAGACTACTTCTTGGATCATCCAGAATGGATAAAAATGTCCTATTCAAGCTGGTAAATACCAGCCTTTTACTATATGGACTGTACAACAGTGGAGGATTTTTGTTTTTTGTTTTTTGGTTTTTTTTTTACATCTCTATGAATATTTCCTTCTAAGTGGTTTAAGAGAACAATTTGCTGTCTGCATGCGGCATTCTTCCATCAACATTGCTCTGTAAATTGAGACAAGCTTCTAAAATGTGTCTCTTGAATCATATTCACCTTTTTTGACAGGCTCTGTGAGATTTGAGAGAGCTATTTTTATTTGTTGTAGCTGCATTCAAGTTAAATTGCAGTCTTCCTGTATTAGTGAATAAATCTGTCATCTAAGTAAAATTTCTTACGAATATGTTACATTTTGGGGATCTTTTTTTTTTTGGAAGTTAATGTTTTGAAAGGTATCTAAATGTAAATGCCTGTGCTTCTAGTTTCAGTAGCTTTGTAAACGTCTCTGTAATTTTTAAAGGAAGTTAAACTTACTACATTTCTGGACAGAGTAATCTTACACTTTCTGTATTCAGAAGGTTTGCCGTGCATGGGTTTTGCAGGTTTCAAGCACAAAGGCTTCTCATTGATATTGGTCTGAATACTGGATTTGGTATTGCAGTACTTCTAGAAGCAGTGTTAATTTTACAAAGATAAAATCTTTTTTGAAATTGGTGGTGCTTCTCTAATAGTGTAGTTTCATGGTAGATTTTTTCCTTTGTATCCTGAGAGTCCGCTGAGTACTTTAACTTACTTTAAGTAACTACAGTTTGTCTCGGTATTGAACCCAAGTTCTGTTTGCTAGCCTTGCGTTATAAGTGTAAGCAAAATTATTTGCTTGGAGATGGTCTATACAAGAGAGGTGAAGTGAAATAATGTTTATTTCAGACAGTTTACAACCTCTAAAGAGGTAATAATAATAAATATTTACTAATAATAACAGTTCAAGAAATGAATACATGCATAACTTCGTTCTTGATGGCTTAACTGGACTAATTTCAGGGCTTTTGGAGAGAGGCCTACGTGTACTCTTTAGAAGATGTGACAGGTTAGGAGGCAGGACACATAGGCAGTACTTGTTTTAACTCAGTGTAATGTAGTTGCCTGAAGAGTGGATCAGAGTCACATCTTCGCTGCCTAAATTTCAGCAGCATCATAGAAAATACAGAGCACGTTCTGTTTAGTTTTGGTTTAATGGTGGGTTTTTTGGCTGTATTGATATGCATATACAAATGCTTCCAGTGACACTGTCTTTTGAAAGACTGGATCTGTGTTACAGTATATAACATCCTGTCCATTCTGTGCCCTGTATATGTTTATATACCATATAGAAAAGCTTAGGCACAGCAGATCTGTTCTGTTCAGACCTTTAAGTCGAGTCTTAGACTCAGTAGTATTTAGCTTTCTCAGATATTTAGCAGCAGAATCAGAGGACATACACCGAAGTACAGAAAACAAAGAGTAATGTGTTTGGTTCTCAGGTCAGTATATGCCTGGAAGATGACATCAGTGCCGCAGTAAGCTGATTTTTAAAAAATGTTGCTAAGAGTATGATGCGATGTTAACTTTGTCCCACAGAATAATTTGTCTGAATTATATAATTTTGACATAAAATGTACAAGAGCAGTGAGAAGATTCGCTTACCATTAGTTAGATTTTAAGGTAAGCATCATGCAAGATTCTTCTAGTCTTTGTATTTCAAGTAAAGCTAAAGTACTACAGTATTCCAGAGACCACAGAAGCACTATCCCTTGTCAAAACTTTGCCAGTAACATGGAGCTTACATTTTCTGAATTGACAGGGGCTAGTGTGTAGCACAGATTTTTTAAAAAAAAATAATTTTTTTTTTTTTTCTGAACAGCCATCTGGAATTAGCTTACTTCCTGCTCATTAAAAATACTTGTGAAATTTTTGGCAGTATGCCTTCATCTTAATTTTTATTCTTTGAATTCAAAATAATACGTAACACAGAGGCTGTAGAACTAAAATGGGTTTTAATGCTATTTTGAAATAGTAATTTTATCACAGCAGTGATTAATGCATTATGAAAATATGATCACTGTATGCATGTTAGTATTTCCTTCTGAATGAAAACTTGTGGGTTTATTTTTAAAGGGTTAAGTAAGAAAAATCCCAAACATTTTTAATTCAGTAAGGTAGAGGTGATAGATCTAAAGCTAATGGAGTATGCCATTTTCAATAGAGATACAACACTTTAGCTTCAGGTCTTCTATCAGAAAACTGATTCACAGTATTTTTGGCTCTTGTAATTGGTAATACCGTCAAAAAATCGGTTTGTGGCTATTGCACCTCTGTCCAGCAGGAGGAGTACAATTACTGCGAGAAAGGAAGCGAGTGTTAATTAAATTGTCTATGTGAGCTAGCTAAAAAAAAAAAAATCTTAACTCGAATAAAACAGTATGTGAGTTCCTGCTTGCTCTGGTCATTTTCAGGGGCTAAGACTGGAATGTTCGTACTTTTGCATCTTAATTAAAAACCATCGAGGTCCAAAAGTGGGATTCTTTTAGGGAGTATTCAATCTTGTGCATATTTAGATGAGAACAATAAATACTAGTATTCTCATAACTATGTAGTTACTCTCTAAGTGGCTGCACTAGCACAGATTCTAGGCACAGCTGCTGAAGAAGAAGCAAAAATAAATGCTTTGGCAGTATATATTATCTGATTTATAGAAGAAGATCTTTCCAGCAAAAGATATTTTGCTGATTTATTCTGTTTGCTAGAAAAGTTGCTAGGATGTTTGTCAAAGTATAAAACCCTAAACCCCTTTGGTTCAGTTTTACTTTGTGCCTGGTTCCACAGTTGTCCATTGTATATTATGAAAATATCGTTATTTAGAGTGTTTTTAAAGTCTTATCAGCTCTCTTGGTAGAGGAAGGAGAAAATGTTATGGAGGGAAGCATTGTCGCGGTATCAGTCTGCTCTTTCTGGAATGCAGCTTTCCCGATTCCAAATACAAGGTGTTGGGAAAGATTCATTAGACCTCCTGAGTACGTTATTTACAGTAATATTAGATACTCTGCAGTATTAACTAGTTAATTAAAATCTGGAAATAGACATCATCCAAAGCCCATTTGGAACTGTAAAGAGATTCTAAAAGAAACCTCTTCTCTTAGGGTCATGAAATGACATACAGGATGTGAGAATTTTTGAACAAATGAAAACAGCTCTGAATTTTCTTTCCTAATGTTTTGGAAAACCAACCTAACTCTGCTGTCCTCCTGTATAAATATAAGGCACAGTGAATGAATACTTAATTAAGTTTAGAAAGTAAATACGTGGTTTGCAGATAAAGGATAGGAAGGGCTGAGAAGATAACTTTTTGTTGAAAAGGTTATCCTATTTGATAATTCTTTGTATATAGTGTCAATTTTATGTGAAAACTGTATCACCTTTTCTTAAAATCTGTTCTAGTCTGAAATAATTTTGGAATTACTACTTTGTATCTATTGAACTCTGTGTAGTCATTTTTGGAATCAGACTGCTTGTTCCCATTTTCAATTCAAATCTGTCATGAATCAGACATTGAAAATTACTGATTTAGTAGACCTGAAATATTCCTGAATCAAAAAGTGCTTTACATAAACATCATTTGTTATTAGTAATTAATATCACTACAGAAGGGCTTGTTAGAATGCAGCTTGTGTTCTGTGAATTATTTTTTTAACATGAGTGAATTTTCTGCCTTTTAGCTCTCCTTTCTCCTTGAAAAACCTCGGACTGCATTTTTTGTTTGGCTTTTTCAAATCTGACAGCCTGGCTTTGTTGTGTATTCTACACTGTTTTTATGATAGCCAAGTTGATAGACTGACTTCATCACCAGACTGGAACAGACATTCCAGCCATTTGCAACTGAGAATAGACAAGCAGGTTAGCATGTGTTACATGAGGTATCCCTTCCCCAAGAGAAAGATGAAGTATCTTAATATATTTTGCTAGTATATTAATTTATGTGTTTATCATGTTTCAGAAGAGAATTAAGACTGTGTAAATGAATCTTACATTGTAAATTATAATTTATGAAAGTGGTTTTTCACTTTGACTCTTCTGGAACAGTAGTCCTGCGTTGGTCCTGCTGAAAATGCTGCTCTCTTTACAGAGTGTGCCATTTCTAAAGGAATACTGTAAACCCTTGAAAATGATAACCCAATACTGCAGATGGCAGGGACCCACTGTTTTCATGCTTTTTGTTGTTAGCAGGATAAAAAGGAAGTTTAATTTGGAAAAGTTTAATTTGAAAAGTTTAATATTTGTGGTCATATCATTGATTATGATCTTGATCTGGATCCATGACTGTTTTTGACCTCTCTCCTGTATGATAGCATAAAGCTAAAATAGTTGTTTTCCTAAATCATAGTAGCATTCATCATAGGGATCCAGTAGGGATCCAAGCCAATCCATAACAGTCAGTGCTCATAAATGAAAATAGGCATGTGTTCTGCCATGGCATTAAAGAAGGTCTTGTGTGAATTTGTCATGGCTACTGTCTGTCTTTCTGTGGAATGTTTTGGTGTTGCCTGTTCAGGTAAAGATTCCAGATCTCATAGTTTGAAATGCATTCCTCAACTCTACAGACCTACGCTTATTTCTTCCTTTGTGACACTTCTATCATTGACATTTACATCCATTTTTATAAGTACTAAAGAGTCTTTGCAGTCTGAATGAATGGGTAGAAGTAAGCAGGACTTAAAAATCTGTAGAACAGTCAACAGCCTGTGGAGGAGAACACTTTTGAACCATATAGGAAAAGCTAAATAGAAAGACAAGGGCAGCAGACATGTGAACTGAAGTTTTGACAGAGCAGTTAATCTGTGATGTTGACAAAAATAGAGGAGAAAGAGGCTACCAAGGCCACAGATGTTGGACTGGCCCAGTGTGGAGAAAAAAAAAAAAGCTATTATAAGACACAACCCTGTTGGGCCATAAGAGAGAGTTCATGCAACAGACTTACATTTCTATTTCAATGCTGAATTGTTATAGTAGTTCTGTTAGTTAAGTCTGATTGCCAAAGACTCTATTCCTGCATAAACTTTTACGTTGTATAGAAAAGTGCTCTTCTGTTTGTAGAGATTGCTAGGTGATGGCCTACGTTGATTGATTTCCAGGTATCATTGCCTCACAGGTGGTCTGTAATGGCTGGAAGAAGCTTTGGTGATGTCAACTCTTCTAATTTGTAATTCAACAACCCCCAGTCTTTAGTAGTAGACACTTCTTTCTTTTACAGAGGCAGGCAGGAAGGAAAGACCAAGTAGCATTCAGTGGTCTTCCCTTTAGTATGAAGGGCCTTTCCTATGCTGTACTTCTAGTTGTAACATGCGTTTGGAGGGCCAAATGCAAAATACATCCTGCCGTCTTTATGGTATGATCTTCTGTTGTCATGTGTTGAGTGATGTTTCTTTTTCCTGCTGAGGCTGCTGCTCAAGAGAAGGAGGTCTTCTAATAAGAGTGTTGGAGGGGTGCTAAGAGCTGTGTTAAGATTTTTTTTCTACTGGGGGAGTAGAATAGGGGGATGCTAGATCCAGAATGTGACTTCACTGTTCGCGCTTTTAGATTTCACTGTCTTCCATTGAGTTTGCATATGTGAGAACATTTCTGATATAATAAAACAACATACCTATGAAAATTTGAAGAGAAAGCATTAGTAGAACTTGTGTCTTAACCTGCTTTTCTTTAAAGCTTTTATGGGCTGGTGTGAAGGAGAATAAAGATATTGAGTTGATTTGATTTTGAATTAAGCCGTTAACCAAGTAAGAAGATGGTTGGTTTGTTGTTTGTGAGTTGTTTTCTTTAAAAAAAAAGAAGGAAGCAAAGCATGTATTTCGTACAGCAGCAAGGAAGGCCAATACTAACAAGAGATGGCTTACCAGTTTAGGAAAAACTGGTGGGGGTTGTGTTTGAGGGTTTTTTTTGCTTTAGCTGATTAACTAGTTATTTCTGCTTGTTCATTAGATACTGACTTTATACTGGTTACTAAAGCCATGAAGCAAGTCTTTTCCTGAGTTTGTATTTTGAACAATGTAATACTTTAAATCTGAAATCAGACTTTTTTACTAAATACCGTTTGCTCTCTGTTTAATTAAAACTCAGTATTCCTGAATCTTAAGAATTCCTCTTCTTTAGGTCCTCCTGGTTGAATGTAAAGAAGAATTCAAAAGCAGTGTTGGATTTTTTCCCCCCAGTTCGCTTTTATGTTCTGGTTGTAATTTAAAGTTTACTTGAAAGCTTTTAATAGTTTCCTGCTGTGATCTGGCTTTTCTAAGTGGAAAAACAGATGTGTACATTCAAAAGACAGCCTTGAGAACATAGTCGTAACTTATAAATAAGACAATGGCTGTGTTAACTCATTATCAAAGGGTAAGATGGGGTGTGAATTTGCAGTACATCTACAGTAACTGCCATATACAAATGTTTTCCTGTGATAAAAATTAGGTGTTTTATCCTTTGAAAAATATCTATAAAATTCTCTTACACTTTTCACATTTTATACTGGGCGAGAGCAGGTTTCCAGAATAACTGATACAGTAAACTCGTATCCTCCTGTACCATGAGGCAACGTGCTGTTACCCAAAGTGATAATAATGCACGTAATGCCAAAATTTAAAAGATGAAGCTAAGTTTATGTTGGGTAATAAAGAGCATGAGAGTGAGACCAGTCCAATAGAGATGCTTGGATTTCGTAGGAAGTCAAGCTAGGAATGTTGCTATATTTATTACAAAAGGGGTGATGTTAAAATGAAATTTACTGTGGCTACGAGCCAAGAAATAGGAGTTTTATAAATGAGACAGTTTAACAAAATGGTTTTCTTACGTTCTGGAGCTTGTGTATAGCAATCTCACACAGTTTGAGATGGAAGTTTTAGGAATTTTATCTCCAAATATTCCCAAACCCTGAATGTTTTTTAACAGTCTGGCAAACCCCTCCAACA
>VXBZ01007712.1:91135-114667 GCA_013399135.1 Heliornis fulica | reverse complement strand
ATGACGTGCTTAAACACGCTCCGAGCGCGCCGCGGGACGCAGATACGGGCGCCCACTGACGCGGGTGGAAGGCGCCCTCCTCTCTTACGCCCCACGCGCCCTCGGTCGGCCGTCCCGCGGAACGACAAGCGGGCGCGGGGCGCGCCAGGCTGTCCGCGTCGCGGTGGCTGTCGGGAAGGAGGGTGGTGGGCAGCGGGCCCACGTGCGCGGCTCGCGCCGTGGCGCTGGGCGGGGTGTCCCGGACGAGAGGTGTGTGGGGTTGAGTGGGATAGTCGCCATAAGCGCCCGACTGCCCCTGGTATGGGCACTCGTTAATCAGGAACCTCCGACCTGCCAGCTCTCAGGTGTTTACTGAGCCCAGCAGCAGGTGAGCCTCAAGTGGGGGTGGAGTGAGGGGCGCCTGGCAGTATCGATGTGCTTTACAGCCTTGCCAGCAAACAAACTGGGCGTTTCAGAGATGCGCCGTTCCTCAGATTCTGCCATATTGCTGGGGTTTAACTATGTGTAGTTTTTTTGATAGATACATCTTTTTTTTTTTTAGTCCATCTTCCACTCAACATTAGGGATTGATCTGTAATACAGTTAAGGCAGCTGTTCTACTTGTCACACTATTCTGCTTAGGTGGAGAGGAGAAGGGAGAAATTGGAGGGTCTTGATGTTTAGGAAGCACTGAGCTTAATTGAGTGACAGGTCTCTCAAAGTGTTGAATTAATTAATTTGTTTAAATTTTAGCCAGTGACCCCACCACCTTGTTAATGTTTCCAAAACTGAGCTGGAAGGAAAAAAAAAACGGGATTTCAAAGTAAAAGTTCTAAGAATTTCAAACTAGATCAATAAAAGTCTACCTCAAATATTTTTTAAAAGTTTTGGAAACATTAACAACATGGTGGTGATTTTTTTACTTTAGTAGAAACTACATTCTTAGGACTAATTAGTGCTTGTCATTGTTACTTAAAATAAATTATACAGTATTAATGAATTTGATCCTATTATAACATCAGAACTATACCTGCTTTATTGAGCACAGTGGATATTAGCTATGAACTTCACAATATTTTATTTCCTGAGGGGTAAAAAGAGAAGTTGAAGCACAAATGGAAAACAACCTGAAAGCATTTTAAAATAACTGGTTTACAGGCAGTATGGGGTAGCTCCTGGGAGCACTGAACAATGCTACCTTGCTATCATAATTTGAGATTTCATTTGAAAAATCATCTTGTCTAAAATAAAAGATTCTGTATTAAATAATGTTTACCAACTTACCTTCTGATCTGTTGATTTAAAGAGAGGGTTCCATCAAATGGTTTGTGAAGTCGTTGAGAAACAAGTCATTGTCAGTCTTGAGGAAGATTCAGTTAAGAAAGTGTCTTAAGAACTGAGTGGTGATCAGTTCTCAACTAGGCAGCTTCCTTCTTGTTTTGAATATAATGTGAGCTAATATGAAGAGTAGATTCATAAAAGGACAGAGAAAATGGAGATGGGGCCAAAAGATTGTTTTGGTTTATAACCAAAGTATACCTAATGAAATGAGATTACAAAAAGCAGTTAAATAGATACACCATCATTGTGTGATGTCTTTCAGTGTTCATCTTACAGTTGTCCGAATTTATCCAGTAAATTACACTTTCAGGAAATCATGAATTTATGGCACATCATTGTATGCCAATGTAAGGAATGTACATGGCAAAGACAGGATTTCTGCAATAAGGTGAAAGAGACAGCATCACACTCAGATTAAACATGGGAGTTTTCTGGTAACCTGAAATTGTTAGTAAATAAACCACTTTTTTTTTTTTTTTTTTTAAAGAAGCATTATTTACCATATTTGGTCAGCCTTCTGCCTGTACATCACTTACAGCAGAGCATTTCACATATTTGGGGATGTGGTCACCTAGGTGTATTAACTTGTTTATCTCAGCCCTTTCTTTGTCTTCATCACACACTCAGTTTTGCTGCAGCTCACAAATAAAAAGCCAGTGTAGCTTTTTGGAACAACTATATCACATAAAGATAAATACGGTTGACTAGCTCTTCTGAATATCTCAGCTGGAAATACCATTGCAGTCCTTAAAAATGTTTTATTTGAATAGTGGAGTCTTGGTCTTTCTGGACAAAGGTTTTTGCATATTCTATATATATTTCCACCAATAATATTGTATTATTACTTCTAAAATATTCCCAAAGCAAAATCTGAGTACTTTCTGAAGAGTAAGTTACATAAAAATCAGTGTGGATCTTAATTAGTACTACCTAGTCCTTCTCATTGAGTCCTGTACTTCTATGGTTGTATAATGTGTGCAGGCATAATAAATGGGGGTTTTTAGCATTGTGTGTAAGAAATACCCATTTATTCACAGCCTTCAGAACTATCTTAGTCTTTCAGTCTGACAGACTGAAAGTTAACTGTCAGAAGAGTATAAAGGTGTTGTCCTGTTTTTGCACTTCCAAGAAATTACAAGCTCCTCTGAAAGGGTTGTTCTTTCTGCCCTCAGTATAAATTGCTGTTAGGCATACCTGATGGCCACTTAGTAGCTGTCTGTTAGCTCCTACCAGCTAGGTTGAATCAGTAGTGGGGACGTGGTGTACTTTTTGAAGCCTGGTAGGCCTCAATTTATTACCTCCTAGCTGCATTGGCTTACTGGTGAGGTAAGAGGTACCGCTCTTTTTACCACCCTTTGAGATTATCCCTTGTGGATTTTGTGGTGTGCTAATTAGTGTGAATCCTTGAAGGTTTTGTGACATAAGAAGTTGTCACGCCTCTTCATGAGTTTTGAACAAGTGTTGCCTTTTTTTTTTTTTCCATAATAAAACACAGCTGGAGCTTTTTGTAACCCTGAGCATTATATTGAATATAATTAAAGTTGGTTTTACAATGTTGTTGTCTGGGTCAGTATCTCCTGACCTAAGCCAGTATGTACAATGTTCCAGTGCTGTCACAGGTACATCTAGAGATCCATGGCTCTTGTGTTGAAAATCAACATTTTTAAATAGTTCCATTGCAACCCTTGGATTCTCACATAATTAAAATTTTACTCTCATAAGGGTCAGTCACATTCACAGACATAACTGTTTTAAAATATATGTTCAGAGCTTTTCTTCACATATTCCTGCTAGTTTCTTTTTACTCATTACTCTATAACACATGGTTAATAAAACACCAGGTGAGATGTCATCACAATCCCATTGTGATTCACATACAAGCTAATTCAGGACTCACATTCACATTATCATGTTGAACACGTGATGATATTGATATGTCTGTTGAGATATAGATGAAATCTTTAACTTTACAGTCACTAAGAAGCTACATAAATACAGTGCTAGAAACATTTTTCTAAAAATTATTTAAAATATTTGAATGTACTTATTTGAAAATATACAAGAGTTACAAAATACTGTTTTGGTGCTGTTTAAAGTTATTTCAAACATGAAATGTAACAAATTCCTGCTTGGTATGCTGTTTATATCAAAATATAATTACCATTGTTACTACTACACTGTGTCAGGTGCCTCATTTTCATGTTGACAGTTTTGTAAATGTGCTTTTTTAAGGTTATTAGTTTCAACAGTTAAGAGTGCAGAAGATATTGTAGGAGTTGTCTTTGGGTTAGAAAATATAAATTTAATTATTTCTCTTATAGAAACAAGTTGAATCTGATTCAAAATTAGTTAAAATTATCATGACTTTACAACTGAGCAATGGTGATGCTAGGGAGTGCTTTTGGGAAGAAGGAATGCTAAGTCTGTGCTTGTGCAACATACTACGTGGCCATTTATTTCAGAAAGTGTTGTTCAACCCATTCTTGCACTTCTATCATGGCTGAGCATTTGAACCGCAAGATTCTATGAAGTGCTTGTATCTGTGAGCTGTGTTAGGCTTGGCACTTCAGTTCTGCTGAAACTGGTCAATGGCATCTTTGTCTGGCCAAAGTATGTCAGAGTGAATAAAGTCATTTGTTGCAACAAGGGCCATCTAAGTATCACTCGTATAACTATCAGACTAATTCAGATTTACAGTGAAACATGCAAACTTAAGTTGTAATATGTGCATTTCTGGGCAAATAAGTATTTTTATGCACTACACCAAGACTAATACACTGTAGGTCACAGTGTAGTTTATAAATAAAAAAATTAACACTGTCTCCTTAACAGCTTCAATCCATGTAGCAAAATAATAATGATTTATGTAAATTAGCATTCTGAATTTTGTAGCTCATGCATGAGCATGTGACTGAGTTTCACTAATTTGTTCTTTGTTTGATTCTGACTGTTTTTAGACAATGTTGAATAATGTTTATACTGGATTTGTTGAAAATTATGAGGTCTAACACTGGTAATGCCTGAATGGGTAACATATGAGGTGAATGGCTGAATAATATAAAAACAGGGAAACTTAACTCTAGTATATCTTTAATCACATCTAAAAGTGCAAGAGTGTGTCCAGCAGAAAAAAAAACCAAGTTATTGCCTTTTATTTCTCTTTATTTTATTATATTAATGCAATGTTTCTGTTTGGTGTGTTGGTTTTGTTCTTTTGTTTTCTTTTTGAACTGGTGTAAGTTATAGAATATTTGATCATTCCTATTGAGATTTCTTTTGAACTGTATTTTTAAGAGGCCTTAGTTTTAAATAAAATTTAAAAAAATAGTCAAAGTTTCTCTTTTCTCCTCTGGATTTCATTTCTATTGGTTTAAAATTTCGTAAATGCTGTGCTAATATCTTTCAATCTGATTTTACATTTTCCTAACTTTTTAATAAATTATTCTGATCACTCAGTATTTTTTGTATTGTGACAAGACTAAGCTGTAATCCCAAATGATTGTTTTGGAAAACTGAACTGTGAAAAATCACTGAATAGAGAGTGAGTTGTTTATTATCTGAGTTTTCTTGTTTGTTTTTAAGAGAACAGCTGAGTTAGGTGGAAACATTGAGAACTTTTCTGTTAGGAATATCTATTGGTATACCAAGAGTAGTTACAATATTAGTTAAATTTCTTACCTGAATAATTAATTTATGTATATGTAGCTATATTGATGCATTAACTCCCATTCCCCCCCATTTTCCAACTGCCCCCTCTTCCTGTTGTTGTTGTTGTTGTTTCAGCTGTTGTTCTGTAGGATAAGCACTGAAATCTCCAAACAGTGCTGATGAAGAGGTACAAGCAGAGAAGACCCAGGAAACTTCTGGCATGTTTATTCAAAGGCAGAGTTCACAGATCTCTCTAACCACCTGTCAGAGTAGGACCCTCTGGTGTAGGTATAAACTAAAAGTTACATAATTGCCATTTTTTTCAAATTGCAAAAATAGGTTTTTTTTTTTTTTTAACCTTTGTCTTGTATGTTTTTATACAGTGTATTAGATTTTACTAAGTGATTGTTGGAACATTTTTGAGGAACACCTTTTGAGGGAGTTACATGGATCTGAGTCAGCAACTCTTATATTTTGTGTACATGTGAATTTACACTAGGTTTTGGTGCAGACAAGCTTCACACATTTTGATCTCTTTCAAATGAGATAGTGGGATTAGACATGTAAAAAGAAGCACAGAAGTGGCCACAGAAAAACAGCATAGAGAAATAAAGTAGAAGCTGCTGGGTATGGTGTGAGCAGTAGTCTCAGCTGTAGAAGGGAAGATGTTGGACACCTGAGAAGAACCACTGCAGTGAGCCAAAGAAGAAAGCCTGTGGTTATGCCTGCAAGGAAGTGATTAAAATAGCTGAATTGTGGCACTTCATGAATAAAGGAGCACAAACTGCATGATGATGGTTTGAGGCACAGGTCTTCAGTTTTCTGTTTTAATCCAAGAACTGGAATCTGGTAATAACAGCAATGAAAATCACCTCCATACTGATCCTTCCACAACAGTGTAAAACCGACCTGTAGAAATTCTGTGTTCTGTGCGTATTCCAGAAAAGGCTGTTCATGCCTGCTGCCAGCAATTTCAATGGGCCCCTTTTCCCCAGAGAGTAATTTCAAATCTGCTTGATCTCAGCTATGAAATTTATTTAGTTTAGTATTTACAAATGAGATACAAGTGACTTGTGTTGAGTGTATGTCTTCTTTTTGATGTGTAGAAACAGAGATCTATTCCCACTTGCCCATAAATATAATTTTAATGTATAGACTGTGGTATTTTTAATGCCTAAAGCTCCTGGAAGTATTTCTGGAAGTGTTTTGTCCTTTTATAAACTGAATGAAACAAAGTATTCAACAGTACTTTGAGTCTATAAATTCATTTTAAGAGTCTGCCAGGTACTGCAGATGAAGAAACGCATGCAAACACTGCTGTAGGCTGACCAATTACCCATATGAGCCGCAATTATATTAGCGTGCAAGGGCAATTGGAGGGAAAATTGGACCCTGTGGACATCCAGCTGAGTAAACAGGCTCAAGGAAGGATGGAGGATGTGTTAGTCTGAACAAAATACAGCTAAGCTAATTTGAAAGAAAACAGGCCAGAATCTGTATTAGTCACAGCACATTCTTTGTATGTCTTCTAGTTTCACAGTATTTTTCTCATTAGACTTCCCCTCTCGAAAACATTCCCTTTGCTGAAGGATTAATTTAAGATCAGACACATGCAGCAATGGGCTTTGCATGCTGTAAGCCAAAAAGCTGTATTTCAGTCACATGGAGCTGAACATAAAATAAAACGGACAGGTGCTGCTGTGGAATAACGACTCATTCAAGCCCAACTAATAATTAATCTGCAAATATAACATGATCTTGCTATTTAGGATATGCTTCACAACCTCACTTTTTTGTCCCGTGGAGTTAGGGCTTTCCTGTAGTTGCCTTCAAAATTCCTACCTCTGCAGCCAGTTGGCTGCCATCTGCGTGATGGCTGCTCTCATTACCCAAGCAGTGTGAGTGCAGACAATGCAGTAATTCGAGCTCTATAAAGGTGAGAAGTGCTAATTCGCTTTGTTCACTAATGGATGCTAACCCGCTGAGGTAGACTGCAATGCTGGGACTCAGAAAATGTGCCTTCAATTCTCTGTGCCACCTCAGGTCATCTTGGGTGCCTGAAGTGGGAGCTGAATGGAGTGGCAGTGCTGAAGGTGAAAGCTGTGGTCCCCAGATCCAGTGCAGCCATGCGTGCTGCAGCCTCTGATGATACAGTGTCTGAGGTGGTACTCCCAGAGTGGGTTCCCATAGGACCCTGGATACTTCCCTTAAGCCTTTAAATCACAAAAGCATAACCCTGAGGTTTTCTGCCTCAGGGCTATGCTAAGGAGAACATTGGTAAAGGTGAGAAAATGTTTGCTGTTGTAGGATTTTTGTCTTTTCACAAGATAGTCTGAGAAATGAGATGCAGAGGTGTTTTTATGTTTTGGAGGTTTTTTTAATGAAGCTGAAAATCACAAGCGTTAAAGATAACTTTGTCTCTTCTACAAGGTTGCAAGCATGGTACTTGGTATTGTGATAAATACAAAAGAAGTTTAAAGTCAGCAGTGACATTATTACAGTTGGAGGAGAAATACATGGCTGTGTATTAAACACCAACCGTGAATGAAATTTTAAGTTGAAAAGGAAAAAAAAATAGATTTATTGCCCCAGATGGGGGTTTGTCATGTAATAATGCTGCTGCAGTGCGGCTAGAGAGGGAGAAGCAGAGAAATCAACAGTTGACATGTTTAATTCACTTTCTTTTTCTGATGTTATTTCCAGTTAGGACAGGTCACCAAATGTCTACCAGTGATAAAATGATTATATCATTGTACTGCCAAAAGGAAATTAGGAAAAGCAGAAAATAAATATCTTCCTCCCCTCCCCCCACTTCATTAAAAAAAATAATTATTTGTTTCATGAAGAGGAAGTGGGTTTGAGTGTATTTTAACAAGGAGAATATGCTTCTCAGAAAATCTTACACTGTACCTCTCTGGCAGCAGTGTCTGATTGAAATGAACAAGAGAACAATTTAAAAAATATGTATATCTTTTTGACATAGACTTCAAGTAAAAATACAAATATCATGCATGCTTATTGTCTTGAGTTAAATATTAAACGCAAGTAAAATCTGAGAGCTTTCTACATACTGTGGATAAGTAAGTTTAATTTACAGCTCACATCTCTAAATCATGCTGTTTTGCAACAAATTTCAGTCGAGGAGTCTGAGACTTTTTTTGCCTGGGCATCCTGAAGATGAAGATTTCTGCAGGCTCCGGCTCAGTATTCATTAATCTGATCAGTGTGTCAGTGTCTTGTAGAGTATTTCTCCGTGGTATCTGTGGAAGTAGCCAGAAGTGCCGTAACTGAAGGTCAGATAGCAAGTCAGTGGACCTTACTTGCCTCTGGTGAGGTACAAGGGAAACTGCATGTGAGAGATTTCATCAGCTAAGCGATCACAGAGGTATTTCTGTCCCATGACTTTTAGTTTTTAAAAAAAAAAACACCACTTTTTTTTTTTTTACTTTGTCTGGAGCTGTAAAATTTATACCATTAGTACAGAAGTGGAAAAATGCAAAATTATATTCTGGGTAGGTGGAATCCTACTTTCATAAGGTGTTTTGTAAGTGCTGTTAATAAAAAAAAATGTATTGGAAATAACAGACAAGTATCTCCTCTGTTTTCTGAGTGAGTCTTCTGAGACACATTTCTTAAAGCGTGCATGTGGAAAGGGAACTGTTGGTGGAGACAGGTACCATTCCTGAAAGTTTATTTTAATGTAGAAATAATAGCTGTCAACTTTCCAGCTTCTTGCACCTAGAAAAAGTTACTTTCACATGTTGTAATTGCAGAAAATATTTGGCATGTTTTCCCGACTTACTTTGTATAATGCCATTACTGTTCTCCGATAATAAAATCAGAAAATATTTGAGCATATTAAAATGAACATTCCATAAAATGTATTTAATGTCTGTTCTGATTGCTGAGGAAAAAGAGAGAGGACTGTCAGGGAAGATAAATCTTGCTTTGAAGAGAGAGGCAGAGCTTTTATCTAAAGCGAGCACATTGTGCTCCTGCAAAGAGAGGAACAGTGTAAGCCTTGTATCCCCGGCCTTACTGGCAACTTTCATGCTAACAGTGGGTAAAGAAAAGAACAGAGTACTCTAAAGAGGCACGGGGAGACTTTGTGTATGAGAAAATAAAGAACAATTTGTGTGGACAGCATATGGGAAGTTTGCTTGTAGGTTTGCAGGATCTGGTGGGCAGGTACATGTATCCCACCAGCAGAAGGGGAAACAGTCAGGAAGGAGGAACTTTCAGGGGGGTGAGGTGTGCAACTCAAGCAGCCTACAGCACTAAGGAGTGAACACAATCACCCAAAATCACTCATCAGCTCTCTTTTCCAGTGGTTGCATATGTGGGAGCATTTAAAGAGGGGAGGAGGGAGCTATCTTGCATTAATCGTGGTGTAGGATGCTTACAGCTTACATACACCAAAAGACACGTTCAAGTAATGCATGCTGTTTCACACAGAGTGGGGGACATTGTAATCTCAGAAGACAAAAGGTCTGATTAGTGTGTTCTGGTAGGTATTTGTTGCTGAGACATAGTCTTTCTCCAAATACTTCATTTATGTTCCTTTACTGACAGAATGTGTCTTTCTCCCTCCCACACTTGTTAGTTTCAGCATAGATCTCTGAGGGGTTGCTATCATTTGTAGTGCAGACAACTGGTTTTCTGAGGTAACTCAGATTTCTACTCTTTCTGGTTGTTTCTCATTTGAAGAGCTCAGGCTGGGGGACCAATAACCTAGGTGCATCTTTTCAGATGTTGAAGCCGCATTTGTAGTGCCTTGCAGAACTCCTTCCTGGAATCAGGAAGTCTTCAGTAACCTGTCACAACAGATGCATAAATACATTGTAAATTCAAGAACTTAACCAGGCTTATGACAAACAATTTCATTCCGCTCCTCTGCAGTCTCCTAGAAGACTATGCTTGAAACTGATAACCCATCACTTACCTTGGGAGCCTAATCCTGCAGTTAGTTTATCCCTTTATGCATTCCCAGTTTTTCACTATCCTCTTTTCCAACTTGGAATTTTAAGCTTTTCCTTTGAAAGAATTTGACTGGTGTGGATTTTTCTAACTGAAAGAATCTTTATGGTCTTGCTGAGGGGCCTTGCTGAATAAGCAGTTTTGTTGCTGTGTGATAGCATTTGAAAGACAGTTGCCAAAGCAAATATGACATTTTGTTAAGAGCTTTGTGGTCAGTGCCACCCACAGAAGTAAGATATTCTTCCTATTTACACATAATCTGATGATTATTTAACAAGGACTGCATGAGTCTTCTTATGGTACATCTCCATTGTAGGATTTTGCCTACTACATCTCAGGTGTAGTTCCCCAAGCTTAGCTGCATTCTCTGATCCCATGTATGTCTTTGCTTTCAGCTCTAACAGGGCAAATTCTTTTGAATCAGTTACAGTTTATTTAACCGTACCAGCCTTTTCCTTATCACTTTTCTCAGCAAATTATTTTTTAAAATGCATTAGTCATGTGTTAGATGATGTGAAACCTAATACTGCTTGTTCTGAGGGCACATTCTAACTGTCCACATTCAGTGGTGATTCCTTACAGTTACTTTTTGTGATCTTTTAGACTGGCCTTAGACTAATCCTGATGCTGAGGAGCTATTAAGAAGGTGGCAGTGCAGCGATATCTCCCAACATATAAGCAGATTAGAACTCTTCAGTAATTGATCAATAAATCAATAAACTATTCAAGAATATTCTTACCTGAGAGTGAAATTAGATCTGTAAATATTTGTATTTATGTTCCCATTTAGATTGGAACAAGTGCTTTAGTGAATCCTTTCATTTTTGAGTAACTGAATCACCTTTTCCTGATATTTTTCCTGGGATTAAAGTCAGTCTGTGACCACCCAGTATCACTCTACCATTGCTCTTTAATACTGTCACTTTTCAGGCTTCCTGCTGCTTTGTTGCTGCTCAGTATCAGCAAGCCAGCAAAACATTTTACAGACTTGAAAATTATTTAGAGAGAAGGCATTCAACTGTGGTTAAGGAGAAACCAGGTCTAGTGAGAGATGTCCCTGCACCTGCCATGGGCATTGGAACTTGATGATCTTTAAGGTCCCTTCTGTGTTTCTAGGATTCTGTGACTAGCATTTCCCCTTGTCACTTGTGAACCCTCTGCTCTTTGTCACAGTGGTCAGCCATTCTAGTCAGTCCTAAAGGACAATAGGTTTTGGAGGCCCAGAACCAGATTGCCTGGAAGTGGGGGAAACTGGAGAGTGATTCCAGGACTTTTTGCTATTATGGATGGTTTAGGGTGGTTGGGACAGTGGTGTGAGCCCAGCAAGTTCAACACAGCATTCTTGAGATACCGTTCCTCTTCCAGATCAGCTGGAAGTCAGGCAGGGTAGTGAGAGAACCTAAAGTGGTATTCAGATATTGGCAACACTCCCATTTGTCCTCTGACTGATGGCAACACCTTGTTGGCTGTGCAGTCCTAGCTCACCTCAGAAACGGATGCAAACTGACATCAGGCCCTTGACAGACAGCGTGCTTGCTTTAAGCACTTTTTACTGGTAATCGTAGTATCTGAGTTTTCTGGTTTTGAATTTGGATTGAAGTAAAGAAAATAAGAACAGATGCACACACCTTAGGTAATCAAGTTGAGATTTAAATCTCTTTGTGTTTTCAAATACTGGCATTTTATGTATATACCTTTAATATAGAAACTGTTGGGAAATTGAAAATACTGTTTTTCTGCACACTTGCTGGCCAGTCTAAAAAGTTTCATGTTCATAGCATATTTCTGGAAAAAAAATTTTAAAAAGCGACAAGCAAACCCCCCAAAACTCGTATGTACAGCAAATGCATGGGTGGGGAAGAATTCTGGTTATTTGTAACTAATTTCCAGGACTGAAGACTTTAAGCATATGTCTCTTCACTCACCAGTAGCACAACATCTTCAGCAAACAGAGAAGGTACAAATTCTTCTGGGCAAGCCTTTAAGGATCAGCTGTTCGGCTTTACTTCAAGGTATTAAATCCTGAAAAATCAGGTGGCAGTTTTCCTGTCCTCCTCCTACCTTCATACTTCCAGAACATAACAGCTGAGAATGGACAGGCATTTAGAAACAGGAGGGTCTGAAGATGCCCATCTAGCTTTGTCTAATTTTCTTGAGTGAGGTGTAAAGGGCTCTTCCACCAAGGCGTGACCCTAAATTCCTTCCAGTGTCAAAATGCTCTGTTTCAGAGTGGTAATGAGAGATGCAAGAAGCAGTCCTATTGTTAGCAAGCCTGCGTGTGAAGATTAGCTTCTTTTTCCTTTCTGCCACTGTCAGTTCAGATGGTTTTGTTCTGTTAAGCACCAACTCCTTGGAGCTTGTTTGTGGAATTGCTGAGTTATGAACAGGTGTATCATGCTGGGACACACAGTCCTCTCTTTCCAAGTCTTCCTGCAAATTCTCTACAGAGCTGATTTTTTAAGAACTAGACATTTCAAGTCTGAGAAAAACTACAGAGGCTTAAAAAGATGTAGTGTTGATGGAATTATTAAACTTTGGTCACAGTCATGTCTGATTGATCAGATTTCCCTCCTGCATGCCTTTTTCAAAGCAGCAAAATTATTCTTTCTCTGGATGTACTAGCAAGCCAAATTGATATATGTAGACTTCAGAAAGTCTACTCATGAAAATGTAGCTGCTGTTTGCTGAAAAATGAACCCAAAGAAAATTTAAAAGCCCAAGATACATCCAAGATGTGTCACTCTCTAGATGCCCTATTTTAAATTTTTAGAGAAAGAATTAGAGAAGTTATCTGTTGCAATTGAAATTAGTGTGTATGGACGTATATGAACACTTCTACAGTTTGGTGAGGTCTGGAGAAAACCACTACTCTTTGAAATAGATCTTAGGCTGAAAGACATTATATTGAATAGTATTTAGTCAAAACAATTCATTTAAGAGTTGCATCTTGTTTGTTAGAGAATGTCAACACTGGCAAATTTTCTTACAGTAATTTGTGACTCATTCTGAATCCAGGAATAAGCAATTGCTTTTTTTGTGTATTGTTTCATTTCATCACATTTTAGGAGAAAAAGTATAGGACTGAGTTGAACAGAAATTTGCTTTCTCATAAAAGACATTAAAAAAACTGTATTGCTTAAAGGGGAAAGAAAGGAAGGTAGTATGCATCTAGGAGAACACTGATGAGTCTGGGGATGATGTCCCTCCACATTTCCACTTGTCATTGTTAGGTCTAGTAAAGGCTTAGGCAAATTGACTTTCAGTTGTAATTCTAAAAGGTTTTGAGTGCAAAGGTCTGCATTGTATTACAGTGGTAGTTGAGTAGAAAACCAGCACTGTGTGTTCTGGCCTTTATTTATTTACCACATAAAAGAGATGGAAAGAAAGCACTGGAAAATCAGTTTGTGAGGAGGGCAGCAGCTGTAGGTCTACTACTTTTGTGAGTTCTTCACAGTATATGCTATCTTTATACATACATTTTCTGCAGTTATTTCACAAAGGCCCATGGCCACTGGTCATCTGATGGTAAGAATCTATATCATTAGCTATCTTGATTTGTTTATTAACACCCAGAGGGGCTGGATAAGTGGTTGAAATGATGCATTCAGTTTTAAGCTACATTATTATATGAAGGTCTTTCACAAACAAAGCTTAAAAGAATAGACTGCTGAGACTCCAGAGCCATTTTCAGACAGGTAATAATTTTCCTTGGTGGGAACTGAGTAAAATTTTGTGCTTTTTTGCATTTGCACATAGCTTGATAATCTCTGTGCTCTCTTTAGTAGTTTGCTTTTCTGTGCTTTGCTGGGGCATGGAAAGGTGATGAACAGGAAGAATGAGGGTAGCTTCTCATGATGCTGTGTTGTTGAGCTCCCTGTGAACCTGTGGTTCGCCGTGTTTGCTGTTTCCTGCAAGTTTGGGGTATCTGATGCAGCAGCAGTGGATGTGTCTGGTTGTTGGATAACTTCATGATCTACCCAGAGATCATGAAGTTATGTGCTTACCTTTATCTGGTAAAACTGGACAAAAAGAAAACACAGTAACACATGAATATCGAATCGTGGTAGTATAGTGCCAGGCATTGCAAGCATTCAGCACATAAGGATGGGAACCTTAATCGCATCCTTATAGTCACAGGAATACCAAAACTACTCAGTGCATCTAGTGCTTGCTCTCCCTTCTGGCACATCACCCATTTCCAAGAGGTTACTTGGACATCTAGCTAAGGAGAAATGGTTGCTAGTCCTGAATCAACCACCACAACTACATACCTAAGAATAGTCCTCACACCTAACCAGCTGACAGAAGAGGTCTACTCAACCTGTTTGAGGTCCAGTGATTCTGCAATTAATCCTTCACCAAAACTGCAGTCAAAACACATTTGACTGCAGTTTTGACACAACCCTTGCCCCTTGGTTTACCTACCTCAAGCTCCAACCTAAGGAATAATGTTCTGAACTCAGCACATCTGTTAGTACAGTACCAACTCACTAGCTGCCAACCAGAACTGAGCAGGAGGGAATGTGTTGGCATTCACCCCATTGAAGAGAGGATCATGGCAGATGCAAACCCTTCTAACAGCTGGAAAGACACTGGCACAAAAAAAAAAAAAAGACCTGCTAAACCACCACAAGGAAAATTTGTGTACAGAGATTGCTCCTATACCTCCTCCTTCACAGGACTAAGAGTGGTGATGTCCTGCAGGATCAAAGAGGAATTACCCTTATGCATAGTTCCTGAATAACACAGCCTCTCTGACTGTCAGCATCAGTGAAGACTAACAGTGCTCGGAATAATGCTGAACAATTTTTAAAGCCTCTTGTGCTTCCTGCCTTCCTGCAGCTAGAAAGTCATCCAGTGTGTTAGCATCCATCACAGAGTGGGGCTAGGTGAATTCAAGAGTCTTGCCCAGTGTCTGGAAGGGATTATGATTGCTGTCAAAATAAGGAGGTTCATTTTTTGCTGGAAGATTCCTTCAAGAACATCAAACAATCCAGGGGATTTAACGGGAAATGGAATTCCTATGTTTTTCACACACAAAATTTTCTTCCAGCCTTAGCCCCTTTTTCTCACCTTCCTTAGGTAATATAATTGATGAGATCAGTTGCAATCGTGAAACAATGTTAAGCACTTCATACAGCTTAACCCACACCTCTGTAGTTTTCACAAGCATAACAGGCTTTCGGACTGTGAACTGCAGGAGGATGTGAAAAAGCATGAAAATACTCACCATGGGAAAAATCATTTGGGAAAAATCATTAACCTTTACTACCTCAGAAGCCAGGTGGAATGAAGATAGTCATAAGTCTTACTCAGAAATAAGCTGATAGCTACACAAATGCCCCAAGTTTTTTTCTCAGCAACATGGCTACATGATGCCCCCAAAACCAAGGAGACTCTATAGTCTGTTCCTCATGGCTAACTAATAAGTAACCTATTTTATGTCATTTCACCAAAACTTTGGAATGATATACAAAAACTAAATGCAAATACTCTTGGAAGAAACCAGCTGGAACCGTGTCTTCATCTTTCTCTGCCTTTGTTCCTTGAAGGGTTTTGTTTCCTGAAAACCAGTGAAGATCACATTCCCTGTGCCAGCTGTGCCCACTCCAGACCCTGCTCAAGACTCAAACCAAAGCACTGCCATACCCAGTCCTTCTGCCCTGAGACCATCAAGCATTTGCTGTCAGGGCCTAGAGCTGGTGTTCAGCCACATTCATCCATGTCCCTCAGCCACTTGCACATCATCTTCTTCCCATCCCAGGTCTGATCTGGCATACCAAGCAGAGAGAACACATCTAGCTAAGGAGCAATGGTTGCTAGTCTTGAATCAACCCCCACATCTACTTACCCAAGAATAAGTAGTTCCCACACCTAACAGCTGATAGAAGAAAAGCAGCATACTCAACTGTGCTGACTATGGATTTGGGGTCAGACCTGCTTCCTTTAGGAAGAATGGCCACACACACAGAAACGCAAAATCAGTAGCAAAGATCTTAAGTAAGTCTGTCAAGCTGAGAACAAAGGATTGGCACGTGTGACAAAGGGAACACTTGTGTTAAAAAGGAAGAAAAGGCAGTGAAGATTTCAGACCTAGGCTCCCTCATGTCAAGTCCCCACTTGTGATAAGTGGGATAAGGATGTGTCAGGTACAATTAAAGCTGTGAAAGTGAATGCAGAATGGAACTAAATTGCAACAATGATGTGTCAAAGCAAGAAGAGGATCTCTTAACCTACTTTTTTCCTAAGAATTAATTTTCAAGGCATATGAAATAAAGGAAAACCATCTAGACTTTTCAATAGCATTTAGTATGCCCTGTAATAAATTGAGTTACACTGGAGGACTCACAAACTGATTACAAATTGTGAGATGTACAAGAAATGGGATAGAGCTAGTTGGGAGAACAGCAGCAGTTGTGCCAGCTGGGAACTGATAGAAACATGGCAGATGTGGCTTTTGAACAGGACAAGTGGCTTGCATGCCCCAGAGGCAAGTCTTGGCTTTGAGGGGCAACAGCATCCTCATCGCTCTTACCCACATCGGGTGCCCTCTGCTCAGCTGTGGGGATCCAGTGTGACACTTCTGCCAAATCTTTATGGTGCCCTCAGAAAGGGGAACTATCAGCTTTTTTGTGTGTGTGTGTGTTTATTGGCCAGATTCGGAGTGATGTCTGAGGGACAGGCATCGATTTCCCTAGAGCCCTAGCCCTCTGCATTGTACTGCTTGTGCCAGCTCACAGTGAACACGGAGAAGGTGTTGTTTGGACCTGGTGGGTAAGGCTGTTTCAGCAGGTCCCGAACTGGACATGTGCTATAAGCAAAGTTAGTGCTCCACATCCAGTTACAGAAAAGTGCAGTGCATTTGATGAAGCCTGTCAGTGTGACCCTCTCTTCAAAGAGGTGAAAAGAATCTGTTCCTTCTTCTAAGGAGACTGTGAACAAGCAGCATAATGACTGCCATTTATTACTGGGCTGCTTAGTGCTGAATCTCAGGGGATGCAATTCCAATTTCTATGATTCTCACATGGCTCATAGGGGTGAAATCCAATCCACAAATGAAGTGGAAGGAGTATTATCCTGTACTGAACACTAACAGCCCCCTCCTCATGAAACTGGGCACTTGGTGAATAAAGAACACTTGTCTGCGACTCTCTATTCTTAAATATCAAACAATTTTTTCTTGCAAATGGCAAGTGTAACTCCAATTCCATCTTTGAATAATGTTCTTCCTTTGGGGAATATTTTTAGAAATGAGAAAAGTCACATACTACATTTCACAAGCTTCTTTTTTTTTCAGTGAAATTAACATAATGCTAGCATTTTGGCATTTAGGTTTACTGTGCATTGATTATTTCATTGAAAATAATGCAGATGAAACGTTTTCTGGAGCTGGTTTAGAGCCCTGTGGTTCTGGGCACGTCTCCACCAGAGGCTGTCTCCTATCCAAGCTGCAGGTTGCTGTAGCACACAAGTGCTATACACGAGCTGCAGCAGTTCTGCGGACACACTGACATTACAAAACTGTGCCATTATTAGTTTTTCAAGTTAAACCATCCTGTTTGCCTCTGAGATTGACCAATGCATACTTTTAAAAACAGTAGTTTTCATTCAGCTGCTTTGCTGGTCGTCACTCAAGACTTTTACTTCAGAATGTAACTTGCAAACAGTAGTTTAGCTCTGTTTTCTTTCCTGAATGCCATTAGCCTGGGAACAGGGCCTCCAGCTTGTCCACCCCTAGGTGGCACCTGCCACCCTCTGTTTTCTGTCTCTCCCCAAAAAGTGTTGTGCTTGGCCTGCGAGACTACTAGGGCCTTGGGATGGGATTAAAAGGAGGGATTTGGAAATGCAACACTACACCAGCCGCCTTTACCGCTTTCGGCAAAGCCTCTGCTGCTGCTGGTGGCTCCTCTTAGCCAGGAATGTTTGCGACTTTCCTATGGAGTTCTCCACATTCCTGGAGGTATCCTGCCACCTCTTGGGCACACTCCACCACCAGAAGACAGGAAATATGTCTACCCACAAGAAAGCAAGCGCTGAGGTTGTCTGGTATTAAATTGTTTATCGGTTCAAAGGACTTGTTTATCCAGTAAAGGACTTGCTAAGAATGCTGACTTTCATCATTCCACCAGTCAAAAAAGATGTTTCTCGGGCAAATACTGACATGGTTTGATTATTTTATTTTTTTCAAAGAAAGCCTTATTTATCCTTTTACTGATGTCAATAGGAAAAATCAGAAATAGCAAAGTTAATAGCAATTATTCCTCACCATCACCACTGCCACATTGTGATGGAATCATCAAATTTATGTTTTCCAGAGGACATAGCTCAGTTTAAAGAGGTCAGTCTTCTGTAGTCACATGCTGCACCCTTAAAAGTCCTGGTGCCATAAAGGATCTCTCTGTGAGTTTATGTGCATGTGCTCTGTAGAGGAAAGAAGAAAAGTACATACTGAGGGGCAGCATGTGGAAGCCTCCTAAGAGCTGTTAGGTTTCGACCAGCAGCCGTTTTGGGTTCCCACAAAGGGCAGAGGCAGAGCACCTGGTGAAACAAGGGAACACTGGAGGAGATTTCCAAACACCTGCCTAAAAGCCTCTGGTGCATCACTGCAATGTCCTACATCGGAGAATACAGCTGGGACTGGTGCCCCAGCTTCAGCCTGACAGCAACCTGTGCGTGCGTAAGTGTGCACAGGTGTGTGTGTGAGAACTACGGGAGGCAGTGCAGAAACATGACCTGTGATTGATTGTCTGCTATTAATATCAAACGTTTGCTTCCAATAATGACTGGGTAAATATAAAACTTGATAGGAAATACAAACTGTGATCTCAGTCTGCCCACAAGCTTGTAGGTTATCATGGAAAGGGAGTTACCAATATTGGAAGGGTTTCTACATCTGGACATGAGGCTGTCTGTAGCTGCTAGTGAAAAAAATGCTGCTCTAGGTTTACAAGAACAAGAGTTTTTCAGAACCAGTGGTGGTTTTTTTCCTCCCAAAGAAGAAAAAAAAATCTCCACATTGATCTTGTTCTCTGTAATTACTTAAATCTGCAGTACTAGTTTGGGTCTGTCTGTGCCAGCACTGCGTATTCTCCAGAGCAGCATTCTGTGATTTCTTTGTTTGAGCCTCTCTATTAGTAGGTATTGGGACCTTACAGAAAGAAACTAATTGATTCCTGAGGGCTCATTACAAGTGGTGGTCTTCATTAGCTCCCTCCTGGATATGAAATAGGAATGTCCCCTTGAGTAGAGTCAAAAGCTGAGCCAGCCTGGAGAACACAAACCTTACAAAACCCAAAACCCTAGGGGAAAAGTCAGGCTGGCAATTATTTTCTTAATATGTTAGGAAGACATGTATCTAGAAATGGATTAACTTGCTTGCATCTTGTTTCACTTAGGTAAGACCAGATTTTTGTTCTATAAAACATTATAGTTTGATGTCTTCTTTTGTTCCTTTGAAAATGTGAAAAAGATACTCAGAAAAAAAAAAGGATCAGTCAAATTCACTTGATAAATTCATTTTAAAAATCCAGCTTACTTGAAAAAATATATATTATTCCAGTTAAAAAGAAAAAATTAATAACCTTCCTCCTAAAATGGAAGTTTGAATAACCTTGAAGTGCATTGCTATTATGTAGCAAGCAATACCACATGCTTTTCCCATAAATTTTGTCCAATTAGATATTTCTCCATGTGATGTGTTGCATCTTCAAGAAGCATAGGAAATGAGATTTCTTCCTACATCTCAAAAAGCCCATCTGCAAAACAGACGTGGCCGGGAGAAAGGCAGACCTCCCAGCAGGCATGAGAAGGCAGGGGAGCAGCACGGGTTTGGGAAGCACACACTGACCAGCACCATGGGCATTGTGTTTCTGGGTGCCAGAAATCCCCATTCTGCCCTCAGATATTGCAAGAAGGCAAGAGCCAGTGACAGAAGGGGGGCTCGCAATTAACTCTTTCTTTCCAGAAGTGAATATCCATGTGATGTTTGTGCCTACAGGACATGCGTAGTCTTTCTGAAGTTTCAGGAGCTGTGTCCCTCTAGAACTGAGACACACTTGGGTCACAGGGGGCTTGGTAAAAGAGGATGCTGCAAGCTTGGATCTGCTGTGATCTGGGCAGATGAGCGCAGCCTGAGATTTCTCAGCTAGCTATAGTGTGATAAAACTTTTATCCTCTTTTAAGCACAGCAAAGGGGCTCATGATTACCTATAGTGTGGGCTCCCAGTCTCAGCCGTCACAGTCCTGCTGGGGATTTGTGAACTGCCCTAGTAAGGAAGATTAGAGGCTGAGGCAGTTGGTCTCTTCACCTGTGATCAGAATTCAGTGGGTGGGAAACTGCAGGAAACCCACGTGCACTGGGAAGCTTGTTTGTTAGCTGAGGTTAGGGGCTATGTGCCAAAGTGAGTGGTGCTGTGTGCAGTCCCACTGGGATGGTGGGCCTGTTAGTGGAGGCCGTAGGAGAGATTCGGGATGGGGCCATGTAGGACATCCAACTTTACACTGCCTGCTTGCAGCTGGATGAAACTCTGCTACTGGTGCTCTCCTTATAATGTTCTTCACAAAACCAGGATGTTTGCGTGATCCAGGGTGAGGTAACATCTCCTGTGCACTGGTGAGTCTGCTGAGCCAATCCCACAGCACTGGACCATAGGCAGATCTCCCAATAATCCAAAAGTTTCTAAGGTTCCTATTTATCATTGTGATTTAGCTGACATGAGGAAGAAGGAGACGTTCTCATTTATGTTACACAGCTCTTACAGAGAGTTATACAAATTTAGGAGGTGTGGATGTCCAGAGTCTCCATTAATGCTTTCTGGTATTTTTGATGCTGGCCTAATCAGTGTATTTAAAAAAAAAAAGAAACCAAGTCACCAAACTGACCTCAGTGGCACACACAAAGGAGATAATAATTTTATCTTTTGATGAACTTGGTGTTGCTACAGAGATGTTCTAGAGTTGCTTAGAGGGTCATTTCTTTAGGTGCTGTCACTGTTGCAGGACCTAATTAAATGGCCCATGGATGCCAGCTCTGACAGGCACCTAAAGGCATCAGGCCATACCAGACAAACCTGCAGCTTATCCCACTGCAGAGGGTGCATGCACGGGTATCCACATTTGTCAGTGGGGGTGGGCTCTCAGACACACAAGCGGTTAACTCTCTAGGTGATCTTCGTGAAAAAGACTGGAGGGAGTGAAAAAAGAGGCAAACACACACATGAGAAGGAAGAGATGCAGCAGTAAGGAGTCGCTGAGGGTGCTGTGTGCCAGAGTGGGGTACCGCCACAGTCGGCAGTCCTGGGTTCTTCCTTACAGCTCGTGGCAAATAGATGTAAGGAGCCGGTAAGGAGACTTTTCAAGTGTCAGATCCAGAACAAACTGTGGAAGATTGTAAACTGAATCACAATCCTAGAGACATGCTAAGTGTGTGGAATGCTTGTTTACAGTTTTTAGTTTAATGTGATAGTTTTAGAGAGGTGGTTTCTGAAATGGGGGAGGGTAGGGTGGGTGGAGAGGAGTTTCTAAAGAGAGACTTGCTGCTAATGCACATACAGAATTTGTAATTCAGCAATAAAACTGGTGTTAATCGCCTCAGCGAGGGCTAGCAAATCCTGTTCTTTCCATATATCCCCTTAAATGTGAGCTAGGGTTTATTGATTTCCTCTGTGTGCTTATATAAGTACTTTCCTTTTCTGCAGCTTATAATAAAGTCAGAATTATTTGTTCTTCTAAGCTAGCCTTTCCTTCAGGGAATAGCAAATTTTCCATTTGGGAGAAAAATAACCTTGCATGGAAAACCTTGCAGGAAGAATGCCTTTTCTCCCTGCTGGCAGGCGGTTCAGCAGGCAGATGACCCGAAGCAGTGGAGCAGGAGGGTACAGTGAATGAAATATTTCCCCGCCCCCTTGCCTTCCCCCTTCCCAGTTAGATCATCCAGAGCACAGGAGATCATGAGCATCCTTGGGAAGGGAGGGGGGAAAAGTCTGTGGCACTGAAATCCTCACCGCACCCCCTCCCCACTCCTGGTGTGACTCACCAGCCTTCCTATGCCTTGTTAAGGGCTGGTCATGAAGAGTTGAACTGTTTCCATATGTCCAGTGCCAGAACAGAGTTTGTAGCCTTTGACAATCCCTGCTGCATCCAGCTGCAGCTGCTACCTGCAGTGTGTTCCCCGGGAGGGGGGTGCCCGCTTGTGTGAGCACGCAGAGGGTGTAGGGGCGCGTGCACGCGCACGTCCACTCATGACATCTGAACCAGGCCACCACTATGTCTGCAGAACCACTCTGTCCTTGTTAGGGGGAGATACTAATTCAGAGCAGTTCCCCTCCTCCCCTTCGCTGCACTGGGAGCCGACCATGAACCATGTCAAACAATATACAACTGAGAAGAATGCAAATAAACTTAAGTCTGCGTAGCCCAGCAATGCCGCTAGCCGCCCACTTGTGAGATACTAAACTGGTGTACACATGATACACAAAGAACGCTGGCTAGTTTCACCAATCCCTTCAGACGGGGAAAAAAAAGGGGGGGGGGGAGGAAAAAACAAACCTGATCCTTGTCTTTATATCAGTGAGGTTGGAGTTCTTGCTAATAAAGGAGCTTTTCCCATGATGCAGTGTGATAAGGATTGGCCTACATGTAGCCCAGCAAGCCACTGCTGATGTTTTCTTGATTAGGTGTCTTATCGTCCATTGAGCCGCATCTGATGAAGGTTGCTGACAGCGTAATGGCAGGGAAAGCATCGGACAGCGCCATAAAATGGCAGCTATGCTATGACATGTCAGCCAGGACCTGGTGGATGGTAAGTTGGTGTGATAACTATTTTTTTTCCCCTCCCTGGAAGCTTTTTTTTTTTCCCCCTTTCTGAACTCCTCCTTCACTGTTGCAACGCACGTGCTGCAAAGTTCAGAGTGTGCAAAGTTTCCAGCTCCAGTTCAGTGACTCCGTGGAGCTCCTCAACATCACAGTCAGCGAGACAGGGTTTCTCTGCCGTTGTTGTGGCATGGGCCTTCTTTTTAAAACAACAACAAAGACAGCATGGGCTTTTTCTTTCTCCTTTTTCCTCTTCTTCCTCTCTCTCTCTCTCTTCTTCTTTTTTTTTTTTCTTTCTTTTTCTTTTTCTTTTTTTATCTCCCATGAAATGCAGATTTTACAGTGCTTGCCAAGCTAGTTGGTCTGAGAATGTGGAGGTGGGAGCAGTCACGGGAAAAAAGCAAGCAGCCTTGTCATCATGCTCTTGTCTGATTGCTCCTGAATTGGTCTTAAAAATAGAGCAATCTGCCTCTTTATTCTGTTTTCTTTGTATAATTATTTAGAAAGTGTATTGTATCATGTTGTGAGCAGCCTCTTAATCAGTATGTGATTGTCCCTCATGCTTCCCCTTAATTTGGAGTCCTCCTCCCTTCCAATGAATGCAGTAACTGGAGCAACTACTGATTAATATGCCGCTTGTCATAATTAAATTTAGTTAATGAGGATATGCATATTCAGTCCATCTTTTCTTTGTTTGGACGAGCATGGCTTTTTTGTTCATATTTATACAGCTGCAAATGAAAGCAGGGAGGTGGAAAAAAAAAAAAAAAAAAAAAA